>JAGGAW010025786.1:0-65660 GCA_017657375.1 Termitomyces sp. T27 | reverse complement strand
TTTTTCACAATCCTGGCTTTGGGTGACCTTAGACTTGTTCTCTTTGGATCCCCCTCTGCCAGGTGAGTAACTGTAGTTCTTGCTTGTATTCTGTTATTAAATACACCTTTGTATCCCCCTCTGCCAGCTGTGTGATTGAGCCACAGCCCTCAGAGGTTGCCCTTACACCTACATCAATCAGAATGGAGCGTTGATGCTGCTGACATGGCAAAAGTTTCTAGCATGCCTCAATGTGATTTGGCACAATCATGATTTCTCCACCATATCTGGGCATTGTCTCTGTATAGGCAGTACCACACACCTTCTATTAATAGGGGTACCCCCAAATGTCATCAAAGTTCTCAGTCACTGGACATCAGATTCCTTCTTATGGTACTGGCAATCCCTTGAATTGATCATGCCACTCTACATAGAACTGTTCACTCCAATCCTTAAGGACTCTGGACTCTTACACCTTGCTTCTTAGGGGGCTATCAGCCTATGTCTCAATGTGTGAGCTTTCTTCTTCTTTGGTCTATACTCACTGATTCTGCATCCCCCTATTGAGCTTGTGTTGCAAACACAGCTCAATGCCCACCTCAACATGTGTGTATGTAATAGTAGATGGTATACATTGCTTCTGCTGGATCTAGAATGAAGGCATGAAATGTAAATCTGCAGAATGGAGGAATGGGATGAATGTGGCATGTGTTTAGAGCTGAATGACATGGTCACATGTCTTCAGGCATCCTGCTTTTGAACATTTACCTTCTCACATTATGCTCTCTTATTTTGACACCCTCCCACCCTCTCCTAGCAACAAACTGGACAAAGATCCACCAAGAGGTCATCAACCTCTTCTCTTTAATCATAGTTCAAGTTAGATACATGATAGATAGTCTACTGTTATATATCCTCAGTCTGCACTATCATCAGGTCTATACTTGCCAATTCCACATTCCCCTATTGAGCTTGTGTCACAAATGCAGCTCAATGCCCACCTTGACATGTGTGTATGTAATAGTAGACAATATACATTGCTTCCACTGGACCTAGAATGAAGGTGCAAAGGTGAGGACATAGTGTTGGAGCTCAGGAAAGAAAATTTTTTTCAGGCACAATTGGCACTGACCAATGGAGTTCCCATACTCACCCCTAAACATGTCTGGAGATCAACACATATCTCAAGGGTCTCAACACTGGGGGGGAGTTAGTGTCATGACCCCATTCTTTTCTCACCACCAAACCCCATGACTTCCCTGATCTCCACCATCACCACCATCAGTGCATCACCAACCACCCCTGTTTGGGCACTGCCATCACTAGCACATCAGTGCATCACTGACCAACCCCATTTGGATGAACCTCCAAGACTCACCCTGCAGGCTTGCCACCACCCAACCTGCTCCCCCCTCATCTCAGATTGATCCCCTTCTGACCCTGCTCTGCCCATACAAACCCCTGGAACAGCTCAGACCTTTTCACCCTCCCGTCTGCTTCCTCTGCTCTGCTCCAGAGGCCACCCCAGTATATAAGCCCCATCTCTATGTAGTTGGTCCTTAGTCTTGATATTGCCAAACCTCTCATCATCTTCATCTCTACTACTGTTACTCTCTTGTCTTTACCTCTACTCTCAAATCCAGCCTTTTCTAACATCTCCTGGTTTTGCCTCTAAGTCTCCCAGAACTCCCTCTCATCTCTGTTTCTCACCCTTTAACTGTCTCCATGACTCCCAGAATATCTCCAAAAGTCCCATCAACATCTCTGTCACTTATGCTAGCCATTCCTCAAGCTTGACTAGTGAGTTCTCACTCTCAGACAGAGCCCCCAGGTCAGCAGTGCCTGACAGTGAGTTGGGACATTTGCAGAGAGAAGGGTCAACAAAAAGCCATCCAAAGTAAGGTTTAACGGTATGTTCTCTCAAATCTTGCAAGCCAGAATGTTATCAGGGAGAAGTACCAACAAAAAGCCACAGTCAATTTTGTAATCCAGAACATTGGCAGAGGGAAGCACCAACAAAAAGTTGCTTCAGTTGAGGTCAAACGTTATGCTTGCTGGGACCTGCCATCCAAAGGGCGCTATGCGCGCTAAACCAGGCTAAGCGGCTAGCCGATCCTATGTCAGCCTATGTAAAGTTCATTTTCTATCTAATTCTACGTAGAACAGACCTTTCTACACAGTGAAAGGGATTTTGCAGATGATGAGGGACTGAAGAGGTACAAGTGAATAGTGGTATGTAGAATGGAATCTATGGAATAGGGATGGTGGGGGATCTAAAACAACGACGCGTGACGTAATGTGAATCTAATCTGCGAGCGCAGTGTGAGACGACGATGGTAACTAATGAATGATGTATTGTACTTACCTGCGAGCGCAGTGTTAGACGACGATGTCGACCCGTCAGCCGCCCGCAGGTATAAATGTAAATATAGACAATGGAGAGAAAGACAATGAAAGGGGGTGGCGATGTGATAAGGTGAAAAGGTAGTGTCGCGGTGATCTGATCTTTTGCTCGGAATTAACCCCGGGCAACCCCTCTTCACACTTGCCCGATCTATTGAAGTATGGGGCGTTTGAATCCTTGCTCGGCAAAGCCATATGTGAGCGAAAACCTGGAACAAGCACCTCAAAACAAATTTTCACATTTCACTTAAGGCGGCAACCGCCTTCTAAATGTTTCTTCGTCGCAATATGAACTTGCTCAAACTGCTTCGATTCCCAATTCCTCGCGCTGGTTTTCGACCTCATTCTCAAGTCGCAGTTCCTCGTGTTTTTCCGACTACTGGCTTCAAGAATATTCCTGCCTCAGAAAGGGTCGAGGAAGAGTGTTGGGCCTGGTATACCCCTCAATCGTTCTATCCGGTTCGAATTGGTGAGGTAATTCACTCCAAGTACCAAGTCCTTTACAAAATCGGTTATGGGACCACGTCTACGCTTTGGATATGTCGAGATCTCCAGTTAGTTCCCTGTGTCCCTTCCACGTTAAATAACCTGAACATTTCTAGTTCCGATCAATACGTTTGTATGAAGTCTATGGTCTGCGACTACCCCTCCGTCCAACGAGAGGTCCAGGCATACGAAGTTTTATCTAACGCTGTGAAGACCAGTAGACTCATAGGACAGCACTTCGTCCGGCAGGCATTAGATCACTTTGAACTCAAAATCGAGGACCGCAACTATCATTTCCTCATACACGAGTCTCTTGGCGTCACCGTGGATTTGTTCGCATACGCTTTGAAAGGCACTCTTACCATTCCATACGTCAAAACTCTGGCTCGGCACATGCTGTATGCTTTAGAATTCATCCACAGTGCCCAGATTGTTCACGGAGGTAAGATTCTCTCGTCACCTACTCTCCGACCTCTAATTTGTCCCCGACTACAGACGTGCAAGCGAAGAACATTCTCCTTAGGATTCAAGATGATTCAGTTGTCAAAGAAGGCGAGGAAGGCGAACTTAAACACCCGAGTGCCAGGAAAATTACCGAACAAACTGCTGTCTTCGAAACACGAGACTATGCTGGACCTCTGCGTCGTTGGTTAGGTAGAAAAAGTCTGCCTGTTCTATGTGATTTCGGCGAAGCACGTATGGGGGGGGAATATCATGTAGGGCTCATCCAACCCCCCTTTTTTCGGGCACCAGAGGTCTTTTTGCATATCTCATGGGGGACACCGGTGGATATCTGGAGTTTTGGCTGCATGGTTTGTTTCATCAGAATTTCTTCTTTGGTTGTTTTTCACCCGTCGGCATAGATATGGAACTTGATCTTTACCGAGCACCTTTTCTCCCGAAGAGGCAGTCCAGGTGAACGGACTGATGAACAGACTGATGAACAGACTGCTGACAGAAACCAACTCGCTCGAATGGTTGCCCTGCTTGGACCCCCCCCGCAACATCTCCTGGACAACGCGGGTCCACGTGCGCTTGAGTTTTTCCATGAGGATGGGTCGCCCAAAGGGAATATTCTGAATGATACTTTCGAGTCATTCCTCGCGTCGTGTTTGAAAAAAAGTGAGAAGACCATGACGGCTCAAGAGTCAGAAATGTTCCTCGCCTTTATCAGAAAAACTGTAACATGGACACAGGAAAGGCGAGCTTCTGCCTCGGAATTGCTCCGTGATCCTTGGGTTCAAGATTGAACGTTACGAACATCTGCTAAAATATCTTTCCAGTTGACACAAGAATGTATTGCGACCTATGTTTTGTATGAAGTAGGGGCTCCGGCTGTTTCTCGCGGACCATGCCCCTATTCTATCCTATCCTACAGATACCTGCAGATACGTATGTAGAGAAGGCAATCATTGAATGAACTATTCTTCAAGTCCTCTGTGGCAGCAGGCAGCACTGTCCTTTTTTCCTGGGCCTGAAACACGACACGTTTGCAGACTCTGACTGACTCAGTTAGGAAGTCTGAGTTTTGGAAATTCCCACCTTTCGCGCCTTCATTTACGGTGCGGGGGAACGGCAAATAGTACAACTGAGTGCGGATCCGATAGTACTTTATCATAATCTGTGCGCCAGTCATTCAACTTGACTTTTACGGTTGTCTTTTATTACCAACATCAAACTGTGTTTTCTCTGAGCATTGGTCGAAACACATCGCGAAATCACATAGTGCGCTCCTAATTCATGGATTGCTGCCGTGAGCATAACTGTACTCATAGATCACCCATTTAACTTGCCTTAGTACCTATTGACAGTGGTGGAACCGGATAAGGTATGCGAGAGCATCATGGTCATGTTCGGACTCTGTTACAGATCTAGATAGACCATCTGACGGTTTTTGTCTTCCGTACTACAGAAAGTGGCGCGAAAGGTCGACTGACATTCAACATTGATTTTTCCTCAACTAGGAGTACACACTAGGTTGGATCGTCATCGACACTTGTTCGAATCTGAGAAGGTTGATTGATGGCTGTACGGTCCAGCTCACTGACTACCGCTGCATCATGCTTTTCTGTAATATTCGGTCCCCAAACTAACGAGCCAATAGCTAAATAACATGTGGTTCTCTATCACATATATCTAGGTAAGACCTTGTGATAGTCAACAAAGTCACTGTGCACCAGAGTTATCGTCAGGGCAAGTTGCTGTAGATAGTCCGTTCACCAGCGAACGACGAGTCATTATGATTGTACACGCAGCCTTCTGCATCTACTCAATAATCAGAGTGTTCATCCCAGATAGACGGAGATGGTGGATACAATGAGCAAACAAGGCCATCTCTCATCCTTAGTGTCCCTAAACGCAAACGTGATGCCGAGGTGAGATGAGGAACGCGAACCCCAATCTGTGAGACACCAAATGCCTGCTGTAGTGTTCTGGGTGGCTGCAACTTTCCTGATGAATGCCGTACCCGTGCTTCCACCATTGCCAAGAACGCCTCCTGCGTCTCAGGCCAACAACGTAGGAATTCGAGCTGTGGCAAAAGAACGCCAGAACCAATATCTTTTAGAAGTGCCTCGTCAAGTAGTGAATGCGTATCTTCGACATGCACTGCCGACGAGATGGTGTCGAGGAGATCGCGGAAGCCAGGAGGAGACGTTGTTTTTTGCGGATATGTCGATTGAAACCAAAACGATGACAGCTTGGCATCAGAGCAGACGAGCAAGTTACGTATGGCGGCCGGATTGAGAGGTACCTGAGTTGATTGGATGAGCAATTCTTGGAGAGAAGGGATAATAAGCGAATCAAAAAGCCAAGTGTCAACAACGTTTGTTAGAGAAAGTTTCTTCAAGCTGAGCAGAGTTAAATCACGAGCCAACGGTATCATTGTGCCCTTTGCTGGACAATGACAATGTAGTTCTATCAGATTCACACTCTGCTTGAGTATGGCGAAAAGCATGGAACTATTGAGAGTGAGAACGGAGAGCAAATTGAGAGACGAAAGGTTGTCCCAAATACTTGAATGCTGGAAAGGAGAAGGTAGGTGGTTTCGGACGCGAAGAGATTGTAGACGGGGGAGATAAAGGGTACTCTCAATGGGATCTGAATCATGTGGCGGGAAGTTGACGTCCAAACTCTCAAGCCAGTGGCAATCCCGCAAGATGGAGAAGACGGTTTGAGTATTGAGCTCCTTCACGCCACTGATATTCAACGAAACGATTTTTCCCAGAGGGATACCAAGTTTCGAAATAGGGAATCCTCCGACTGACTCGATTTTGAGCTGTTGGAACCTAGTTGCCAGGCTAAAAACTCCACCTGGTCGCTCCCACCGCAGGGTAATATCCTCAGAGGCTCCGTCGATAATACTGAAATCAGCTGATTGTAGCGCCACAAAATCATCGGGGGACACACTCCGGAATAACTCATCGTATCCGGCGATCCCCATTCGTAGGGTCAAATCTTGGACGCGCCGGAGGTGAGGGACAAGTCCCGCTGCGATTAGAGCCGCGGAACCGATAAACGTGACTGAGAGCCTGGCTGCGGGAGGAAGGAGCTCGCAAGCGCGTGCCAGATGACGAGATGGTCTGTCATAGATACTCATCTTCGTGGGACGCCAGAGCCGCGGATCAGCACGAGAGATAGCTCTCCATTCGACGCATACTTGGCCTAACACCCAAGGCGCATCAGTAGTCTTGGGCGGGATACTAAGAGTAGAATGGGAGGATGTGGTAGAGAGGCAGTAGAGGAAGATCTCGGAAAGAAGTTCTGGGGCAAGGCGCTTGTAAGGTGCAAGCGCTATGCGATATTTGCGTATTAATTCTTCTTGGGCATCTCGTCTCGCCGTAAGTACTTTGAGAGCTCCATTCAGCTCGGAAAGTGTATGTTCCGCATCGGATAAGAGGATCTTCGTTCGCTGGATCTCTGAATCGAGGAGGATGTTGTGATTTTTACCGGCTGCCGTGGTCGCGAGCTTATATAAAAGGACCTTGTTGTTCGACTCCATTGGGGATCACTCGATGGTGGGGTTTTGGCGTACTGTGGTTCGTTGCTTCATCATTATATAGCGGTCATACTATGATACTTAGACGCCGCAGGCCTAGAACTTAAGCCTCGTAGTAAGCCTGACAGGCACACGTGTGGTCAAGTGATTCTGGGATTCGAATTCTTCAAGGAATTCGATGTCCCCGGACTTTTTTGCATGCTGACAGAGTCTGGTCAGTGAACGGAACCCATCAGTCCAGAGAACATGGAATCACGTCATTGGCTGATAAAATACAACATGAATGTGATTGCGTAGTAGTTCCTGAGTGGAGAGTACCATGAATAGTCACAAGATTTCTTCCCAGCGGTCAAAACGGTTTATCCACCAACGAAAACGAAACCTGATCACCAACGTGGAGATAGGATCGCCAAACACAGATAGCAGCTTATGAGTATCTCATTGACACATGCCGGCGAATTTGGAATTCATCCCACGAGTAAGAGTAAGTATGGGGGACTTGTGTCGTAATTTGGACCCGAGTTTCTGGGAAAACAAGCGCCGGTTTTCATCATTTGTCTGCGGTTGACCGTAAAGCGTTACTTCCGTGTCAGATGGGGAATAGTTTTAGCGTTTTGTTAGGTTGCCTTTGATCACACTTAGAAGAGAATTAGCAAACGCTATTAACGACATAATGTTGAACTTTGACGTTACTAGACTCCACATGTGCTCGTGACACGTCAACGTGACAACACAGGGAAAGGTAAATGTCCCGCAAGACTTTGAATATCAGTCACTGTGGATCTCCATGTCAATAATGGTGGAGGATGATATTGTCCGAAGTCGAACTTGAAGCAATTTGTCAGAACGACTCACTGTCTTTGAGCGTGCTATGCCCGGTAAGAACCATCTTCAGCCACGTTTTGAGGGCACTTCGCTCGACGCTTGTGGAACAAACTCATCCGTGACGTACTTTTGGAGGACATGTCCATCAACATATCCTGCAATCTTACAAAGGACTCCTGGGGAACTGCTCGTCAAGTCCTACCTCGAGCTTGCTGTGCAGACGATGAGAGGCCTTTTGACCCCCATCTTTGGAATCGAGCGCTCTGATGGTATTGGAGCTTTCAAGAGCAGCAAAAGAACGGAGTTGATGCTCTGATTTGGTACTAAAATCTGCCGTCAATGAGAGTAATGCTCTTATCCTCAAAAAAGTTAGTTTACCTTTGGAATCGTGTTTGATTTGAGACATGTATGTACACGAGATAGGACTCGGCGGTGTCAGGACGGTGAGAAATCCTCGATTGTAAATAATGCGTATCCATAACGATAAAGCAAAGCGTAAGGTTAACATTCTAGTAAAGGGTCGAGTGAGAGCTGCTTCGCGTCGCTTAACCATCGGTCTTCACTCAGAAAGGCAATTAGTATAGTAACAATGGTTCCGAGTTGATGAGGGAGAGGAAGAAAAGTTCGTGATGTCAGCTTTGGTTTGCCTGGGTTTGCCATCTATCGCTATCATGCATCCCACGTTCTTGCACGGTCACTTCTCCCTCTCTGCAACCTCACCTCCGTTTCAAGACTGAAGCCAGTCAAATCAAACTCTATAATAGCGTCGTTGAGATACTGTCGTAAGATTTCAACTGGAGAAGTTATACAATTCTGATGCCCACCATTAGTAAAAGTCCTTCAAAAATCAAAGTGCGGTGTAGACCACACGAATCGGGCTTACGTCGACCGTCTTCTCTTCTATTTCAAGCTCCTCTAACAAGCTTCACCCAATCCGACGCAGAGGAGTCAGAGTCACCTTCCCCGGAGTACTGCACATATTCGGCTTCCCAGACGTGCTCGCGACCGCGAACGCGTAGATCTTCAGACAAACTGAGTTCTTCTACCCCGCCGAAATTCCTCTTTATGCCAGCAGATACGCCTCCGGCGTATTCGGCGCGAGAAACCAGTCCCACGTCACCCAAGTTCCCTTCTCTGAAGTCAAGCTCAACCCCACATCTTAATCCGGTGCCGCTTCAGAGCCTGTATACTCGCCGTATGTCTACGCAGATCTATAGTGAGAGTGAGGACGATCGAGGAGAAGAGGACGAGAGTCTCGTACGCATGACGTGGTCGGGGCCTTCGAAAGATTCTCTACCAGCGTCGGGCCCTGGGCTGCGGACTCGGATATTTGGCATTGCGGCCTCTGCACGACACAGAGAGCGGCCAAAGACGATATCCACCACGCCTGGACAGGGCGGGGCCGGAGAGACTGAAACCGAGATTGACGAACCAGTGCGTTTTATTCACATGTCCTTTGAGTTTAATTTCTGACAATACTATTTAGCCACGACATCTACCTACGGCACGAATTATACCTGCTTCAGACCCGCTTGTGCCCCCTGACACTCTCCAACGACTAACACCCTTGCTCTTTGAATTCTCTCGTCTCCTATCCATCGTACCTGCCGTCTTTGGCACTCTCTACCACCTCTATCACATATACCGACCTCCCGAAGAATCACATTCTCCCGAACGCGTGGACTATGCTGTTTCGGCCCTGTGGGCCATACTCACCGGCTGGCAGTGCCTTTCTTTAACCACTGGACTCTTGACGAGGTGGCGGTTATACTATTCACCTTTATCAACACTGATTCGCCTGCTTGCGCTCCAAGGCATCTGTTGGCCCGCAACGCAGCTCACGTGCTCGATCCTCGAACACCAGAAGAGGCCCGTTATAACTTGGGCAGTAATTGGAACGACGACGTGTGTAAGTCGCGGTGTGCAAATATGGGTCACGAGTAACCTGTGGTGGGAGACACGGGAGGTGTGGGACCGAGATCGGGATAAACGGGATGGCCAGGGGAAGGATGCGGCGAAGAAAACCAGTAAGAATGGGTATTGGAAGCGGTGGACTGGTGGTCCGTGGGGTGGAAGGAGGTGGGATTGGAAGGAGGTCGGTATCAAATGCATGCTACCGGCAGGCATCGTGTATTTTGTGATGGCTTGGGCGGAGCAGTTGAGGAGGGAATTTTCACATCGCTGAGTTAGTGGTTATTGCTTTCGGCTTACAAATGTCTGGTGTTCCTTCTCGTTGTATCATTATGGCCGATTTCGTGGATCTCATTAGTACCTTCGATAGGTTTTCTGTGGATTATAGAATGTAATGGCTGCTTGTTTGCGTATCAACGACTTGAAGTTAGCTATTGTCACGATCTCATCATGTCCCCGCCCGCCTTCAACCTCTGATGCTTTGGTTTTCCTTGCACTTCGCCTGAAAAGAACAAAAGTCCTACATATGATGAGCTGATCTGTTCGTTCTCCGTTCGTCTGCCTTTTGCCTTCGGCTAATGCCTACTCGTCATGTTCGTAGACGTCGACTGTTTCCTCATCCTTCAAGTCCCAAAGCTTGTCAGCTTTGTCCAGAATGCAGATCAGCATCTGGGCCTGCGAATAGGAAATTTTTTGATTACCTTCCGGCATAGACATGAAGATGGGAAGTCCCTCTTTCGATTTTAGAGAGCTGCGGCAAGAAGGTACAATTTTGTTGGCGCGGTAGGGGATGTTGAACGCCTCGACATCGAAAGGTATCGGTTTTCCAAATATACTAGCTGCATAGCCTGCAAGGTTTAAGCTCCTAGGTGAGGTTCCGAGTCCTAGGTGAGGTCTTCCTCGCCTCCAAGGCCCTCCCTCTTTCATGACTCAAGAATTCTGATAGCTTCTTCAATATGAACGTGAGCATCAGCGATCACAGTTTCTTCACTGGAGCAATGAGTCCGTCAAAATTCCTTCCTTCATCGAGTACTCCATCCATATTGACAGATCGTTCAAACACTCAACGTCTCCGCGAAGAATTCATGAGGAGGAAGAAGTAGCTATACGAACCACTCAGCTTCGTATTCGCATCAACTTTTCAGAGAAATAAAGTGCTTCCACAATGCTATGACTCGGCTTACAAGAGGTCGAGAAGATTGATTAGTTGAAGCAGACAGAAGGAGAACTCAAGGAGGACTCGAGAAAAAAATTGTCAGACCAGTGAGTCCTCCGAGTCCTCCTAAAGAGCCAAAATGGGAGATAAGCAGGGGTTCAAGCTTTTGAAACGTCGTTCAACTCTTACTTCCTGTGCCGCAGTGTGCGGTAGCCTACCAAGAGACCCGTGATTCAGAATCACGGCCACGTGATGCTTTTGTCAGACGCGTCGTCAGAAACTGCATGAGAGTACACAGCGGCAAATAATTCTGTACACTGGAAAGAGAGACAATCACAAGACTCGCAAGACAAGATTCAGTGGTCTTTTCTCGATTCCGCTTCGTACGAGTAAGTATTCATGCTTCGATGCTCCGCTCGCTTTGCCGGGGGTCGACCTCAGCCAGGACTTCAGTTGGCTCGGACGTCAGTGCTGAGTCACCTAGTATAGATCTCACTACTGCCATTGACAACTATGGAGACTCACCAGGCATAGACTCTGAAAATAGTGATGAAGAGCACGTTACGCCCAAGAAGTGTCAGAAGCAGTCGAAATCGAAGAATTCAGATTCATACCCCAGTTTACGGGTCAAAAATATCCGGTGATGTACATACAGAGGAGCACTGAAAAACATTGTTGAAATGCCACTCGAAATCCTTCATGAGGTAGATTCATCATACTTCTGCCATAATTGGTTCTTATCAAACTTACTCGAATCTTTGTCGCAGATCTTCATGCATCTTACTCTTGTTGAGATTTTGTTTTTTTCCTGAATGTGTAAGGCTCTTCGACGTATTTTGATGACGAAATTGGCCAAATATATTTGGAGACAAGCATGACTGAAACTTGATGACTCTCCCGACTACCCAGACGACCTCAACGAAGCGCAATTTGTTAGTCTCATCTTCAGCAGACGATATTATGTTCGTTCTCTGAATCTTCATTTAAGTCCACTAGTATTACTAATTTGTCACAGTATTGTAACAAGACAAAAGAACTATATTTCGTATGGTCCAGCCGTCGTTAGGGCATGCAACACCAAGAAGAACTGTTTGATCAAATGAGCACTGCAATCTCGTCATATCAAGCAATCTTCCTCAACGACCCAGGTTCTATAATTTACCAGTGGATAGGCGCTGCGCTCCAAATATCCTCATTTGCTGTCGGTTCTACGTTCCATCAACCCTCAGTTCAAAGATAGGAACAAATCTCATGTCCGAGAATTAAGGAACCAATGTAAACCGACACTCTCGTAGTTGAAAGTTTTCCATATGACTGGGATCAACGTCACCTGTTCTGTGAAGCATCTGCAATACAATTAGTTAGAAAATTCCAAGAATATCGCAAGTTAGACGATCAGGCACAGAAAACATGGATTGAGGAACTATCAGAGAAAACGAGCGACAAATAGTTTCACTCAAGACCACTTTCAAGTTGACGAAGAAGCTTGCCCGAATGAACTATGTGGGGAATAGCGAGAAAAACGAAGTGTTTTCTGTGCTGTCCGACCTGACGAGATTCACCAGCACCGACACGGAGCCTAAGTTTCTATTGTTCTTATTCTGCCTCGTCAGCTAGTATTGAACAGAGGATAGCAAGACCCCGGATAATACTGCCAGATTTTGTTCGCGAAAGGCGGAAAAATAATCGCATTCAGAAAACGAACATTCCGGGCAAAAATTAGGGAGGTCTAGCAAGTTGAGATTCCTGGACAGAAAAATTATTTTCCATTGGCATCATCATAACTTGTGCTCGGCTAGACAAATATTCAAGTTGTTCGAAGTACTTGACAAATACTTGACGGCTCCGTGAGGCATCCAGTTTTTCGAGGAAGGAGCAGCCATAGGTTCAAGCTTTAAGGTTTAGCAACATCGTTCGACCGATTCCACTGTGACTCCGTTGTAGAAAGTATGTGCGGAGATGTACGGAGTCGTGTGATTGTGGAGTGATCTCAGTGATCGCGACCACGTGATGATTATGTCAGACGCGTCGGAATAAATTGCGTGTCTGCTGAGTACATAACTGCAAATAAAACGCCCCATAAAATCGCCCCCTAGTGGATCTTTTCCCCTTCATTCCAATTTCTGCCTTTCACGAGCATACATGCTTCGACGCTCCGCTCGCCTTGGCGGCTCGACCTCAGCCAGGACTCCAGTCGGCTCCGACTTGAGAGCGGAGTCACCTACCAGTAGTCCCACTGCGGCCATTGGCAACTATGAGGACTCACCAGGTATGGACTCTGAAAGCAGTGATGAAGAGCATGTTAGGCCCAAGAAGCGTCAGAAGCAGTCAAAATCGAAGAAACCCCACAGCTTACAGTTCAAAAATGTCCGGGGACGTAGAGGAGCACTGAAAGATATTGTCGAAATGCCCCTCGACATCCTTCATGAGGTAGGTTCATTATGTTTCTGCTATCGTTCTTAGCTCTTATAAAACTCAAATCCTCGGCGCAGATTTTCATGTATCTTACTCCTGTCGAGGTGTTGTCTCTCTCTCGAATGTGCAAGGCTCTTCGGCGTATCTTGATGACAAAGTCGGCCGAATGTATCTGGAAACAAGCACGACTGAACCTTGACGACTTTCCTAACTGCCCAGATGACCTCAATGAAGTGCAATTTGCTAGTCTCATCTTTGGCACACTCTGTGATGTCCGTTCTCCGATCTTCATTCCAGTCCACCATGACTCATATTTTGCAGTATTGCAATAAGACAAAAGGACGATATTTCATATGGTCCAACCGTCGACGCTGTTGTGGGGCATGCATCACCCACAGGAATGGTCTGATCAGGTGAGTACTGCGATCTCGACATATCAAGTAATCATTCTCAATGACCTAGGTTCTATAACTTTCAAGACGCGCGAGTGCTGCGCGGATATCCTCGTCTGCTGCCGATTGTACCTTCAATCAATCCTCGATCCAAAAGTAAGGCAACATGTTTTATGATTAATGTCAACTGACCCTCTCCTAGCTGAAACTCTTCCGATTCACTCGAATGAAAGCGACCTGCTCTGTGAACAATCTGCAGTTCAGTTAGTTGAAGAATATCGACAAAAATACTGTCAGTTAGACGATCAGGCAAAAAAAGCATGGATTTGGGAACTAATGAATGAAAGAGAACGTCGAATTACCGTCAGTCGCTTTTTGAAATCCCCCAACTTTATTCACTCCTAGCATAGCACGGTCGCCTATGTGAAGAATGGCTGGAAAAGCGAAATGATCTCCGTGCTGCCCATCTTAATGAAACTCGCCAGCGCCGATGCGAAGCGTAGGTGATTCTGAGATACCGATTTACATTACTTATTCTGCCTTGTCAGCATAAAACAGAGATTAACTGATCTTGGTAGGTTTATCATTAAGATGTTTTTGTCTAGCTTGGCTGAGCATGTCGGCTAGGTTGGGCAAAAGAACTCGAAACGATTGAAGATATGGCCGACTGGCCACACGTCTGGCAACCGAAGGACCTCACGGATCGTAGTAAGTTATACTTCTCAAAATTTGGGTTCGACCGATAACCCTGTGATTTCTAAGTTTGGCAAAACATCAAAGATGATATTATTGCAAAGATGGAGGAATATAGGACCTATCGATTGCAACAAGACTATTTGGCTGCTCAGAGTAGCCGTAGGATTCTTTTAGGGGAATGTGTCCGCGATCTGCAGCAAAAGAATCTGGGCAAGGTGATCTGCCCGGACATTTTTGTTCTTGAATCGATGGCACAAATTGCAGCACTTATCAAGGCGCCAACGGAAGAAACTGTCGAGTTTCCTGAATCCCTGCTGCTTGAATTAATTCAGAATTGGCGACAGTCCTGTGACACAGAACTCCGGAACATGATTATTGCTGGGTCAACACCTACTAGCAAACCGAATGTCGTGGATCCTCTTTCACTTGCGACGACATTGTTCTATTGTTGGAAAAAATGTGATCGGCCACTGCCATACCCTGAAATACTCAATCATAGCTGCGCAACATTAATAAACTACACCCAACCATGTTTATGGAATGTCGATGGAAAACGAATATTTTTCGACGTCAAGACATATTCCCTTGCGAAAACCATTTTGGAAGCATCCGGATTAGACCCTGAAACTACGACAAGGAAGGACGTTCAATGGCCCGAATTTCATATCGAGTGTCATGAATGTCCGCGGTTAGGGACTAATGGAAAGCGTGTTTTCATGTCATGGACCGCAGCAGTCAGCTTTTTCCTGCCATATTTCAACATATTTTTCTCATTGCCTCATTGCTGTCTACAGTTATGGCATAGTCATAAAAAACTTCGCAACAAACACCCACGCATGGCGCGTGCAGATCTCAACGATCTCGACGACACTGAACTCAAACGTGTTCAAAAGCTTGCTGTTGATCACTTACAATTGTCTTATAAGGAAGACTACTTGTGTGTTAGATGCAAGGAGCCGCGCGTCGTCGATAACTGGTCTAGGATGAAGCATCACATCAACGAACAGTTCGTTTGTTTCAGTACTACTTTTCCTGGTGTTAACATCTTGTCTGGTAGGCATAAAAATGATCAAGAACCTGGCGAACCAGCTTATCTAACAGACTACGTTCTGGAAATCGAGCCTTCTGGATTTTGCCGTCAACCTGGTGGTCTCCTTATCTTAGAGCCAGAGGATGGTCAGTAGGAATTGTCTTTCGAGGTCGACATATCCGCATTGTTGGATCAGAATACTCGGATAGCGACTCGAATGGCTCGCATTCCAATCTGTACAATGCATCCATCCTAGTTCTCATAATTTAAACTAGTATATGAAAAATCAATCCCCCCCGGAATTGTCAAACATCATTGACATTGCGTTGACGAGTAGCCCTTAATCACAGCGGTTTTAGATTTAAAGGTAACATTCTGATCGAACACTCCTTGTTTGCTGTCCAGGTTTTTTGTGTTCGAGAATTTGAATCTTTCGATTCCAACAGGAGGCCGCTTGTAGCGGTAAGGTGATGTTGGCGCCAGTAACGCTACACTTAGTTCGGTTGGACGGGAACCGTAGGTGTAAGCAATCTTGTATTTCCGCTACTACGTACTCTACTACATATATGCGTGACTTTAAATGGAATGTCTAAGTATCGAATAGAAAAGTCATGAGATGAGTGAAAGTCGGCGGCTCGTGGCTTTAAGTCGCGGTAATCCGCTACACCGCTGGCTCGGGAGGGAAAATAGTAAATGATGTCACATCGTGATCGCGGCTCAAGCCTCAATTCAATCGCGGCTACCACATTTCCGGAACACCGCGGAGTAATCGCAGCTGAGCTTGAGCTCTCACACAACTACCATGACCATCTCGAGAGGCAGGCAGTTCGCAGGCCTACCTCCAGAGATTTTAACCGAAGTCCTGATCAAACTTGATCCTTTGTCCGTAGTGCGCTGCTCGTTGGCAAGTACTTGACTTCTGATCTTGACAAAAATATTCATGCTCAGCATGTCTTCTGGGTTTGGTTATAGGTTTGCAGCGTTCTACAAAGGATCGTCCGACAATCATCAGAACTATCTTACACGATTGAACTATATAGAGAGGGTATGGTGGATACAGGAAACACCAAATTATCACCCCAGGAACGACTAGAACGGCTTAGGAGCCGACGAAAGGCATGGGCGTACTTGAACTGGAAGACGGCCTCCGTCGTGCGATTGAACGGTATCTGTCATGCTTATGAACTTGTTGGCGGTGTGTTTGCCCATGGAGATAACGGTGGCGCCGAATTTGTGATGTCCAGCTTACCATCCTCTACTGCTTGTGGGCATCAAATACGTTGTCGTGATCTTCAAGCACAACCCAGAGACTTTGCGATTGACCCAGGTCAGGATCTTGTAATATTTATTGATGCCCATGAAAAGTATCTACTTCTTCCAAATCTATGTTGTTTCGCGGCTGACATTTACATGACAGTCCAATGTCATTCGAGGCAGCTCGGGTATTCCGGCTTCATTTTCGTTCGATCTCTACTCGAGAAGTCCATCCAAAAGCCCGGCTACCTGTCGTCCCTGTCGTCGTTCCTCCCAATGCGATTCATGGTACTTTTGTCAGGGGTATCACGCTCGAGATCGCAGACGATGTTGTTGCCGTTATGCTTTACACTGGGCGGCAGCAACTTGTCATATTCAACTGGAAGGATGGATTCACAATCACTGTATGTTCCTTGTTTTGCTTCGAGATATTCTCCAGTTGAACTGATTCCGGACAGGACTCTGTCGAGCGAGGTCATTCGGATGTACATGGAGAGGTTGACTTCGCATTCATAAATTCCCGTGCCTACCTTTTGACCTCCCCAGAAGGTAATGGATCTATTCGGATATATTCTTTTGGATCCAAGAAAGGTCACTCCCCCATTCATGTTGCTACTCTTCGTCTTCCCACATTGGAGGCCGAGTCACGACTTCAAAGTTTGTCCGTTCATACTGGTCCTTTCGAAACACCTTCGCCAGATGTTCCTTTCGCGACATCTCCTACCTCGAGAATCTACGTCTTAACTGTGTCAATTCTGCATGATCGAATACAACAACCTCAGTCAGATATCTTCTATCTCTTTGTAAAGTGCGGCACCTTTCTTTCTTACCTGAAGTCAAAGCAACCTGGCATATCGGAAGCGGTTTCTATTCCATGGGCCCATTGGGGACCAACTGAGACTCGCTTACTTCCAGATCTTTCTCCGTACTCTTCGTGGCTGCGGTACGTGTTGCTTATCCTCCTGTAATGGACTTCAAAAGTCGTTCAACGTTCCATCTAGTTACGTGCACGGTCAAAGGGTCGTACTCCCCCAAAAAAGAGGCTCATCTGACACACCGGTTATTAGGGTGTTGGATTTCAACGTTCATCGCACCTCTCTTGAGGGAGAGACTGAATCGGGCGCGCCAATCATCTGTACAACACCTACAAAAATACGACATTGTTTCCAAGAAACTGTTGTGACGACACTACCCTATTCTTCAGGATCCTGCGCGCCTTCTGAGCCGTCTGAAGAGTATTCTGCTTTCATGATTGATGAAGAACGTCTTGTCGGGATCAAAGTGCGTTCAAATCCTGTTGCCCGCTCAAAGGCATTGAAGAAAGATGGTTCGACAGGCACGAGAATTTCACCAAGAGATCCAAGAATTGCATGTCTTCACCTTTTGACGTCGATCGGTTTTGGCATTCGAAATGCATACGCGATGCATACGCGGAATCCCTGTTGTTGGACGTCTCAAGGCCAAGAATACGGTGCCAATAGTAAGTACGAGTCTAGATCTCAGAGGAAGTAATATAGTAAGAGACTCAGGCTGTTATTGTGAAGTGTCGAACGACGCGTTGTGCGTTTTGGTAGCACCAGGCGTGTGGCAGTTACTTTCGGTACATTTTGATCTTATGCTACATGCACATATATCGGTTACTAATAGTATGATCACCTGAAAAAGTGGGAGCAGAGTTAGCACCCTTTTTGGTTCGTTTTTGTTTTTTGTTTTTTAGTGGTACTCTCGACTAACCTTTTCGGTTAGTAGGGAAATGTAATCTTGAGATGCGTTTTCTGGTTGGGCAGGCTGCAAAGAGTTTCAGAATAGAGATAAGTGTACGACTTCGTCGCCACTAGCTAGCTGAAAGAGTTGATGAACACGCAACCATGGATACCTGAATGATTCGACTCATGTCTTTACTACACAATGAGTCCGATTTGCATCATGCAGATTGATCTCACCTCCGCATTCCATTGTTACATATACACAGCTAGGCGAATTCCAACCGTCCAACAGAAGGATAAAAGTAAAAGATCTACTGATGAGATACAGTAATGATACATCCTGGTTTCTAGTCCCGAGTGATGATGGAGATACCCACAAAGAAAGATCGAGTGACGGACGATAAAATACAAGGCGCACAGCGACGTTAGCGACGAAGAAGACTAAAGCTGGGCGAACGTCTTAGTCCGAGTAAGGCCCCTCAACCCCTTCTTCTTCTTCCGGAGCCGATTAGGTCTATCATCCGACTCGTCGTCCGAAGCGGGGGGAGTTACCTGACCAGAGGGCACGACGGGTGGGCGATTCTCCGCTGCGATTATGCTAGCTGCGTCTGGGTATATTCGAGGGTCGTAAGCCTGTAGCGGGGCAGGGTATTGCTGATACGGCTGGGGAGGCATGGTGTGAGATGGTGAAAAAGGTCCCGCAGTGGCTGAAGATGTAGCTCCGTCCGAGAGCTTGCGGCGTTTGGGACCGTCAGTGGAAGGAGAGGCAGCGAAGTTGGGCGTCGAAGGCGAGCGCTCCAGCGCACGTTTCTTGCCCGCGGAGACGCTCGAGTTAGTCGGTGTCGTATCAATATAGGAAACCGAAGTGGCGCTGCCACCATCGTCGCCTTTCGCACGGCTCTCTTGTTTGTCCGGAGAGACCCTAGTCTTCTCCTTAAGCCTCTCTTCTGCTTTCTTCCTCTCCCTCTCCTTAGTCTCCTGGACCCACCTTTCCGCACGTTCCCTTGCCTCCTGAGCGCGCAACCTCTCCATTTCTCTCCATTCCTCGTCCAATCGAAGCCGAGCTTGGTGACTGTCGTATGATTGGAACCAGGGGGCGCGATCGTTGTAGTAAAGTTCTCGTTCCTCGTCGGTGGGAACGGTGCTCCATTTCATAGGACGCCACGGGTGTCCGGTGTTCCTCGTATCGTACTCCTTCAGTTCCTGCCAGTCGATTTCCCTGAGGCGTTCCTTGGCCTCGTCCATGGGGACCCAACCCATGGCGAGGAGGCGGCGCATGACTCTGCCTGGAATGGGAATCTGCGTGGTGTGTCGGAGGCGGAATTCGTACTCGGCGATGCCTTTATAAGGGTCGAAAATTTCAGGGGCCGGTGGAATGGTGTGGCATGAAGACGAAGGGTAGGCGTAGTCTCGGACTTTGATATTGAGCTTCTTCAGCTCTTCAAGGATGGCCTCTGGCTCCGGTTCTTCTACTTCTGTAGGTACCGGAGAAGGTGATCGTGGAATTTCCTGAATTGGCTGGGCCGGCGATAAAACAGGCATCAGAGGAAATTTATTAGCAACGAAAATAGAACTCACCTGAGTGCTGGGTACGTCAATAGGACGATTCTGTATTTCAACCAGTACGTTAGGTGGGGAATCATATACTGATGATCCAACAACAGGTTCAGAGCTCGAACGATGAGGCTGAGAAAATGAAAGGGTAAATTGAGCGAGAGAAAGATATGGCGCTTGAACACTTTGAGAACACATGTTGCCTGAGGTCAGATGGATAGGTTTGAAGGGCTGAACGATGCACCGCTGTTTATATGGACGAGCTTCAGCTTCAGATGGCCATGCGTGACCATCCATTGTTCGTGAGCCACATGGTCCGCCAAGGTCAAAGCATTCAGTACTTGTCCCACCACATATAACCTGACTCATTCCTTGCGAGTTATGAGTCTAGGCTGTTTGGGCCCAAGCTGCTCGTCGTTAGCAACAGCAGTGGTCAATGCAAGGATAAGCGTAGCAGTGTCGGACGCAAATGACAGTTTTGAATAAACAGACTCACCATGATCGATCAATCGATCAACCGAAGGCCGGTCCCGACATACTCGGATCTTGCCGAATTCGGCTGCATTGCCACGTTTGGCAACCGCCGACTTCGTGTCGTTTTGTTCTTGCCATCTTGCCAGTGCCCTCCGACTTATTCTTGTCTGAACAAAGGGAATCTACCTTCATCTTCAGATTTTGTCTATCTTTGGTCAGCTCCTAGGACAATAGATTGGAATTGTCCTTTCTGGTAACACAATTGCCTTGTAATTGGGAGTTAGCGCAGGTCGTCTTTCACCCGTCACCGGCACCCCTCGTATGGAGTCCTATGGATAATGCGAGCTATGTGTCATCATCATTCCGCATGGTCCGGAGCGACCCAATCACTGAAACGATGTAGCCACCATGGGAGCTGCAGGACTTTTACCTCAAGTACGTCGGCAGGACATCTTGATGCAAATCAAACAGATACGAAGTAGCCATCCCGGGTCTGGGCTTCATTGTCCATCAGGCCCTCTGTTACCAGGCTGAAGGCGCTCTTGCTCCTCTTGCTACTTGTCAATTCCTCCTTCCACCATGCCCTTCTTGACGTCAAAAATACCGTCCATCAGATTACTTCAGCTTGTTTCATCCCTTACCCTTATTCATGTTCTCTTTCTCTCCTCCTCATGTCATTCGCGGAAATTTATTGGGTGATCTCGGACCGTGTCGATGGCATCATTTCACCGATTACCATGTTTGCCTAAGCCACCTGATGCCTCGGATCGAGTGAGAAGGGTACCTAGCGCTGAAGGCATGTGCCACGACAAACTAGGGCATATAAAATGACCTTCGATGGCAATCCCACATCATTACTAGGACCCGGCGGTTTGACCTCCATAGCAGTTACTGACGATGCAAGAATGTATCAGTTAATGGCTCTAGATTCTTGAGCTAAGCGACGAATGGACTCGGAACTTGTAGGCTCATCCTCGAGATGCAGACGGTCTTAATCACGGGCTGGCTGAATGGAGGAAAACCAACCTGCAGCTGGAAGCATGCCAAACATGGAGGATGGATGGTTTGTGATCTGTGCTACCAGCGAAGGTTCAGCCCACGGGCCGGGCTCGTGCCAGGGTATGTTTGGAAGCCAGGAATCTTTGTGCGATGGAAGAACATCCAAAATTCCGACATGCGCTGACCACTGGCCCATTTCTCCGAAAGGTACTTCTGCGCGCAACCCACAGCGATCAAATTCGTTCCACGATGTTCATTTTCCTGAAGCTATATAATTTGACAGGTGGATTGATTTGTCCATGACGCGCGAAGTACGAAGCCCTACCATAGTACCAACTTGGAGCCAGACGAGATAAATATAGTACCCAAATCACGGCGGCCCAACGTGTCAGTGTCTATTTATAAAACGACATTTCAAACATAGTCTGGGAAATGGCCACGGTTGGTGTACATATTATGATGTTTTTGCGCATTAGCGTCCTTCTATCCTTCTGTTAGAACCTCAACCTCCTGCACTCACTCTGGAAGTGTTCCAACTGTTTTTGGGATCGGTTTTCCTGTCAATCAAACTGTGGAAATTCATATCGGTATACAACCTCCGACTATGTTTAAAATAGATTTCGGACCCTCTTTGTTCAGTTCTATCATTCAATCTTGTCACGGAACTGTCCGCAGCACTCAAAACGCAGGCTCCATCAGGCTCCATCCCTTTCACTTCCCACATCTCTGTAGGTAACCACCAAGTATTTAGGCCCCAGTTTACGACTCTCTTTACCTTGACACCTCACTATCCCACTCTCTTTTGAATCCTACAATGCGTCCTTTCTTCTCGGCAGCCCTTCTGGCCTCTTTAGCTTCCGTCCAGACAGCAATGGCACAGACGAACACGTTTTTTCCAGGAGTCATTGCGACGGGAACCATGGGCCCAACAAACCCGCCAGCGCCTACGATGGGGACTTCAATCAACCAAACATCAGTCGCACGCCTTCTTACTGTCAACTCGATCGATGTACGTGAGGCTTACGCTCTATATTGACGATATCTCGAATATTTTCAGGACTTCTGCATCTTTGCACCTCCCACTCTTTCCAACATCTCTGACTCCGAAGTAAGTGGCCACTACGAAGCGTGGATATACATCAGAGCTGAGGATGTCGTACCAGACATTTGAAGTTGCTTGGTGCACGCAGCAGCGCAACAATGCTCGTCTTATTCCCGACGGAACACTCACTGGTGTCTCCTTCTTGAAGACAGGTCAGTATATCACAGTATGCGAGTCTATCGAGACTGCTTATAACCTGGACATATAGACGCTTACGTGCAAGTCTACGGCTACGGAGATTTCACAAAGCTTAACATCCCTGAGGGTGATTTTGGAGGGTGGGACTTTAGCATTATTAGCGTACGCTGTATCGACCTTCTATCTCAGAGAACTCGACCCCCACGGAGCCTTCGGAAGTGGGAATCCCATCGGAGGTAACGTCACTTCAAACATTACCGGAAGCGATCAGAACTTTGCCGAGTGGATGGTAATTATTAAAAGCTTTTGTTTTGAGAATCCATGCTGATAACATCATTGATTTTTTGCAGCTTTATATCGTTAGTATAAAGGATACTGAGATTTTGTGACAACTTGGTATTCATTGACATGATTTCAGGACTATGATCAATTTTGCTTGCGTGTCTGCACATCTGCCAACTCGACGTATAGCGCTGCCCAGATGTGCTGGCACGAGCTTGACGAGATGGGTTGTGGGTTCGTCATGCCGGGTGATTACAACTTCAACGGGACTTTGTAAGCTTTCAAACCTTCACAAGAACAATTTCAGAAGTCTCATGGGTTTCCCAGCGAGACGTGCGATGCCGATGTCGCCTGTAAGCTCTATCTGTAGTCACGATAAAATACGCCGTAATCTCACAGAACTTGAATAGATCCGCCAGGATGGTATCCCACCGCTACAGTCAGCGGAACCACCTTGTTCTCCACCTTTGCACAATATTTCACCGGTGTCATTAATGGCGTTGGTTACACTGTCGGCGACACCGTCACCCCTTCTGCACCTTACATGACACCGTCGTCGAGTAATTGCGTCACCACTGCATCCGTTAGCAATGGTGTAGATCTTGTCCTCCTCGGTATCACCAGCACATCCAGCCCCGGGCCCACTGCCGGTGCAAGCGTCTCTGGGGATGGGGTGAGCGTTCCAAAGGCAACTGGTACTGCTAGTACGTATTTTCGTAGTCTGATCGGGGTCCTATAGTCAATACTTTTCCAGGCGGTTCTGCATCAACAGCGAGTTCGTCGCCAAATGGCGCCTCAGGCTCACTGTCTCAGACATACCCCGTCGTATTTCTGGTTGCTCTTCTCTCGGGACTGTCAGCTGTGCTTCTCTTCCACTAATTAATTATTGGTCGAGGGACACTAAAACTTATATATCCACGATTCATACTCAGTAATGATACCACCCCTTCTCATGTGCTCAGGACACTGATGACTTCCTCTAATTTGACCATCTATTATACATCCCGCTTTTCACGTCCTGGTGATGTTTTTTTGTGTTCTTTCAAGTTCAAAGCTTGAGGATTATTCTATTATATGTACACGAATGTCTCGAATGACGAGTGGGAATACGTGAAAATACATCTACATACACTAAGAACAAAGGGATACTCATATCATCGAGATACTCCCATTTCCTTTCCAACTTCCTTCAGACAGTTTCGAGAGAGTGTCCGTGCGTCCAGTTCTATGGGATTTATGTTCCCTTGGGCGTCCGAACCGGATCTGGTGTGGCCATTCGTGAGAAATCCCGCAGGTGCTTTTGTGGGAACCATCCACGCAGACGGAGTTTTCCGTGGTATCGAAGCGATTTCGAGGAGGACAGGATAGAAGTGGAATAGATGTGCCACCGTAGAACGCTTAACTACATCCGCCATGAGCAATGCTGGGGTTAGTGATGCATCGATTCCTGCAGAACATCCATCATTCTACATCGTTGACATGATAATCATGCAGCTCACCTGGTTGTTCAATGGCATACTGAGAGGACTTGTCTGACACCGCAGCCCATAATGATCCCGGCCATAGTTTCAATTCCAGGAGTTTTCTTAATACGTAGAGTAGTTCTTGTTCTCGTGCCCTGGAAATAGATGAGACTTCAAGTTAACTCAATTGAGAAGTTTGCTCATACCTCGGGAAAGGGAGTTGGCCACGCAACGCTTCATCCGCAACAAAACCAACCAAAGTCGTTCGGCATCGATTCAGAAGGGAAGGTATGCTTAGCGCAGCGAGACGTCGCCGAGCATGCTCTTGGTCTAGAACTAATGTCAGATTACAACTTCGGTCAATGAGTAGCAGATCACAGACCGCTTGGTATATTTGAACAAATCAAAAACAGAAGGTCGAAGCACCAATATGAAAAGCGTTCGCGGTGAACGAGAGGACCTGATTCTGTGCTTCCCGATTCCTGCATATGGACTGCTTCGACCTTTGGAGAAGCTATGTTTGGAATATCTTTATTGTTCATCTCAGATTCCTGTAAGCGACTACCAAGGTGGAGTATTTTGGCCAGCTGGCCAACAAGGTGATCAGGTATGCGATTGTCTCCTAGATGAGGAGCGACATCCATCTCCAACGAAGCAATGAGGGCAAGGTCAAAGTTCTCCTCAGCTTCTTGGACATCAAGCGGAAACGATTCCGCAGCCGAACTAGACAAAGCATCTTCGTCAGGCTCACAGATCGCACACCACTAAAATGGATTAGACGCACCAATCGGCGAGGATACCTCCTTTGAACACATCGAGAATCTGACGCCAGATGCTTTCAATACGATCAGGAGGGGTCTCTGGATTGAGATACCCATGAGCAAGAGCCACATCGGAATCCGGTAAGGGCAAACCTTGTGCAAGTTTGTTGATCTGACCAACACACTCCTTCACTACCCGCAAGAAACTAGTCATTGCAGTCTTCCAAAGAGGTTGATCTTTTCCAATTCTCGAAGGAGCTGGGCAATCATACTTCAACTTCACTGGTATTGAATATGCCTAGACGAAAGTCAACTCGAAGTGAACCAATACTTAAGATGATGGCGTCGTACAGAGAGAACGGCTTCCAAAGTCCCGTCAATGTAGATCGTGGTTTCAAGCTTGAATCTCATGAAAAGATCCACGAGCATGGGGAGAGTCTTTTTAGAGATGGCGATGTATGTAATTCGTTTTTGTGGCGTTTGTGACTTCGGTGCAGAGGGAACATCGAACGCCGCAAGGAAAGGCAACGTCGCATATTCTGAAAGGTCTCGTAGGACAAGAGATGGCGATCCAGGTACTGATAAATCGATGTCTTCGACGGTCTCCATGACTGCCGCTTGTACGGGCGGCAGGACGTCAACATCGGGCCTGAAGTCCGGTGAATTTTGGTATGTAAGAATTCCTACCGATTTAAAATGTCAACGACCGAGCACCCGAGGGTCATCCAATGTACCTTTGAGAATCTCCATAAGTCTCGTCAGACGATCCAAAGTCCATTCGCGGCCATCTATCGATCGGCTAGCCTTTCTTGTAGTCTGGATAACATCCACGAGAGCGACGAGACTTTCTTGAGTAAACGGTTGTTGGAAACGAGCCTCAATTGCGGATGTAGGAGTCTGAGTGCCCGAACGCCCTATCACTGCCCCACCGAGAATGTCGACTGCTTGCCACACCCGTAGCAGTACTTCAGAAACGATCGGTGGCAGATTGACAGTGGGCGAAACCTTGACGGCCTTCTCCAAACAACGCAATGCAGGAGCACTTATGGGCCTGCTATCCAGGAGGACAGAATCCCGAATGTGATTGATGAAAACATCCCAAGCTTTGGAGAAAGAATCCAGCTGCATAATTTTTGACGTAAGAAAGTCGTGAAATATGGAGCCAATCGAGTTGAGAGCGAGGATCTTGGATTCGTCCCAAGGTTGAGCTGCAGGTACTTCACCAGATGCAGCATTAGCGAGACGTCGGATCTCGGCTGTAAGGGAGTCCAGAAGAGGGAAAGTGACCTTCCAGATACACTGGTCCCATGTCTCGAGACTTAAGGTGGAACCATAGAGCTGCATAGTTCGGAATAGTGTCTGAATGGCACCATCTCTGACTTCCTGTCTGGGATCTGCACAGAGCCCCAGAACCTCAAGTAATAGGAACATCCATAGCTCACTATACTGGGGCTCCTCGTCCACGTTTTTCCGTTTCGACTGAATGGCGTCTGACACGCTCCAAAGCAGACTTGCCGCCGCCGTCAACGCGATGTTGGTATCTGCCTGACGTCCAAACTGGCCCAAAGTACTGATACAAAGGCGGAGATGCTCGGGTGATAACATCGTAACAGAGTCACACACCAGCGTCAAAGACTGGAATGCGATCTTGACAAGCGCGACTTGACCTTTCTCACTTGCATTACCCAAAACCAGAGGTGGTAAGGGTTTGCTCCGCATCGATGGAGAGGACGATTCACTGAGCATTGATACGGAGTCGATCGACGCAGTCCGAACAGGTGGATTATGCCTGCACACACTCTCGAGCATATAGAAGATCGTCTCCCAACCAATGACGAGGGTGTGTCCAGAAGCCTGTAGAATCTGGTGTAATGTCTCCAATCCCATGCGGCGCAACTCTACGCTCGTCGTTGTGTTCGCTACCAGAGCTGCAGGTTCCGGTACCACCTGCTGGGCGAGGACATCAAGCACCCGCTTTTGGACTTGAGCTTGTAGATCCCCTGTAGATGACAGATTACGAGGTACTACGATGAGTATCTCGTCTAAAACGCTGGCGGCTTGGATGCGGATGGATTGTGGAGCGTATGAGGTGTGTATGACTGATAGTAAGTGGTTGGTCGTTGGATCCCATGCGACGTCGGGAGATCGGTAGATAAGCCGGTGGATATTTAGCATTGTTACGCCGCCAAGTTTGGCAATACCAAAGTCCCCAGATCTCTGGTGCACGACAATCAGCACAGGTATAGAACATGATAATAACTACCTTACCAAGGTTCGAGGTATATGAATCCCACTAACCCTCCTCCTATGCGCGGCGCTAGACCGAGGTGAAAGCCCAGCAATACTCGCAACATCCTCATGGCTCTCATCCGTAACCGACGTCATCTCCCCGCCAGACTGCATCTCTACCATCTCAGCACTAAGCCTACACAACGCATTGACAAAATGCTTATATGCACTATCCTCGAGATTCTTTGACGCATCGAACAAACGTTGGATCGTCATCTGCAGCGTCTCAGGCTCCAAATCGCTCAGCAGGGGGTGCCGAGGGACCGATGCCGATCGATCGCGGAGAGCAGGAGTAGTAGTCGCTCCGGGGCTGAATATTGCGCGTTTTCCCGGGCCGACTCCTTTCGACGTCAGCACATAGTCTGCGTTCTGAAGTACCTCGAGTACCCCGAACCAACTTTCAGCTAGACTTCCAGCGAGAAATACCGCACTTGAAATCAACACCTTGAGACAAGCCATATTGCGCTCAGACAACCCCGGTGCCTGTGCCGGCCCACTAAACCCCAAGTTCTCAGAAAAACTGGTGGTCGACCGGGGAGTCTGAGACTCAACATATGATTCGAGGCTTGACACCACCCGAGCTGGGACAGCAAGCTTCGAGAGGCTCGTGAAGAATGCGTCTCGGGGCGTAGTGAGACCGAGCATCCCAGAGACATTGGTGAGTGCTTGGTAGCTCGCCAACACCTCGACAAAAAGCTCGTCGGAGAGGTTCGTGGAGATGATGAAAGAGAGAGCTGCCAAGAGGGCAGGCCATCCACTCTCTATGATGTCTCGGACTATACCTAGTTGTTTGGTTGAGGGTTCGTCCTTGGGTAAGGAAGCGATATCCAAAGCAGGAGGGGCTCGAACGATGGTGTCGCCAGCGACTTTGGGACGCTGGATGACAATGGTGGTGTATAGAGGTCCAGTGAAGCCTGCGAGCCCGTCACAAAGGGAAACAAGGCACTGGACTGCAAGAAGATAGATGTAGGATTCGGGAATAGGTGGAGAGTCGGCTTTGTCGAGCTGATCAATGCTACACAAAAATATACATTTCAACCTCAGAAGATCCACAGTAGAAGCACGCACCATTGAAGTTTCATTGACGAACTGTGCAAGCTCAACCCTCCACTCGAGCCGATCATTCCAACGACGCCAGAAACCGTAGCACTAGCAGCAGTAGCAACGCGCTCAAGGCTATAAGTAGAGTTGGTGGCTTCAGCAGAGATACCCACTCCTGCCATTTGTGTTCCAACACCAAGAATCGCAGGCTTCTCGGTGATCAACCTCTTGAGAGCAGTGACGAGAGAAGCGAAAACTTTTGCGCCTGATTCTTGAGCGTCGTATCGGTCCCAAACGCTTCGCATGAGCTCGGCATCACTACATAACCTACATGCGGACCTTGGAGTGAGCAAACATTACTGAGTAGAAAAGACTTGAGCATACCCTCTCATGATCTCCATGGCGAGAACTTTCGTCCATACTGGTCGTGCATAGTGGGAGCCATGTCCATGATCGCCCGAAGCATCACCGTCATCTGAGAAGATCTTGATAAGCAAGGTCAGGAAAACTTCAGACTCTGTCGTGAGCTCAAGCGAGAACTGCTTGAGTAGCAAGAAAACAACACGGGTGCATCGAAGGGTCAAGGGGAAGATGGGGCGGTCTGAAAGAGCTTTGAGAAGCAGAGGGCATAGGTGATGTTGTAGAAGGAGGATTAGTTCAAGATGCTGACGGCCGTGTCTTCAGTCAGGGTAACTTCCCAGAAGGGATAAATTACACACCTTGCGGAAATGTGTGTGGTAGTTGGTCAGAACACTTTCGATGAGCTCAAGCGCGAAGGTCTTGTGAAGGGACTCCAACTTCAAAAAGTGTGGTCTCTCGGAATTGGCGAGTAAACATAGGTCTTCGAAGACTGAAAACGCGTCCAGAGCCGAAGGTCCTAGTTGTTTCGTTGTCCCATTCGGAAGGTTGACTTCTGACAATAAAGAGGTATCGATATTGCCCGCGTTGTCTTCCGCGACCATCTTGTCTACGACAAACATGACCAGTTGGCGCAAGGTCGCGGCTGCAGTTGACGACACGACGGCAATCTTCGACTCTTGTAACTTGAAGCAGAGTAGCAGAGCCTGTGAATCAACGGTTCAAACAGACTGAGTTATCAAATGTGAATGTCTCCCTACGTCACCGAGAAGAGCTCCGTGAATCTCTGGGAAGTTGGGTATAAGCGACACGAGGGTCTGCAGGATTCGCAACTGGATATCAACGCCCTGACTCATAGCATCACTCATCGTGTTGATCATTAGTGGTACCGCGGAGTGTGGGACGGCTTTTAGAGCGATGAGACGCTGTAGGGAGCCGAGAGATATCGCGACGACCTTCGCATTCTTGGTTGCACATCCCATGAACACTGGTCGCAAGAGATCCTCGGATTGGGGGCCATCTAGTCACGAAAAGCCTTTAGTGAAATAGATAACAGTGACCAAGAAAATAGTACACACCAGAAGCCAAATTATACGTCACCTGCTCCGGGGATGATTTCAGAATTGCAAGTGACTTCTCGGCTGCCTTTCCTTGACATATTCAATTACTGTCTTCTAAGACTCCGCATCCATCGACTGACCTCTCTTATTTCTGGATGCTTCCTCCTCGTCTCGCTGGCAAGTGACTAGAAAAAGTCGACAGAAAAGACCTTAGACTCTTTGGACTTACGCGTGGGTACAAAGTTATGGTGATGAACACACCTGCAGTTCAGTCACCAGAAAAGCTAGAGAGCTCATAATTTCTTTTATTAGCTCAGTAAAATATAGAAGATGGAGGGATAAAGCAGTGGACTCAAAAGTCGGTCATGGAGATGTCAGTCGTAGTTCGCGTCCGAGTCAAGTCAAACGTGGTCTAACGTGGTGCAGTCATAGATTCGGCATTTCATAACGACACGTGTTCTAGGAGTTTAGTTGCCGAAAAACTGTACCAGCCTGTGTCTCCGAATCCACATCAGTGAATTCTTTTGAATCGGAGCCCTTTCCATCCTATCCTACCCTATCCTGGTCAGTGAATCGAAGGTAATTCACGGTTCAAATAATGATATTAATCTATATACTCTAATACGAATCCTAGACAGTATCAGTTGTTTGTCCCTTTTAAATCAGTTCTAAGATATCCAATGATCAATATACGTAACTAGCCACAACGTCATCAACTCTAACATGAATAACCATAATAATCTATCCAAAGGGAATAGGCAGCACTTATCACCGCTGCCAGATCAAAAACGCTTCGAAGAACAATCGCATTTTAGCTCATGGCGTACTTAGGATACGATGCCTCAAGGACAATGAGAAGAGTCAATGAATGATGTTGATCCTCGATCTCAGTGAAGAAATGTATCTTTCTCTCGGTAGGAATAAGGCTGCCGCAATATCATGTGCTGGAGCATCGCCCCAAAAACTACTATGGGGGGAATAGTACGTGCACTTCGTAACAAAAATCCTCCTCCGGACCCGTCAGAAGACGATATAGGCTTCGCCTCGCCAAAAATCCATGTTGGGGATATCAGAGCTGATCTAAACAGGTTGGGATTCCTTTGAAATTCAAAAATTGTGCTTGTAATGACAGAGGCTAAATCGCTCCCCTATCGTTGGACATGAAGTTACATATAATATATCGGTTGTCTTTGGTGATGTACTGAGAACAATCCACGAAGTCACTCTGGATTTGAACAACTCCTCATCCAGTGGACGAAGACACGCTAACAGACCCCGGACATGTCTCCAACGATTCGGGATTATTTCAAACTTGTATAGTGATTATGAACCTGATGATCGTGGAGTGAGCGCATATCAACAACTAAAGGTGATGACGCACTGTAAACTTTGTTATTATCGCACGTGTAGGTGAATGCCAGTGAATCGAAGTTGACGTCACATAAGAAGTTGACGTCCCGTCCAGTGTTTTAAGAAATGATTCAAGTCCAACTTGGCCAAGAGTCATAAAGTGAAGCCTGAGGTAGATCTGTCAAGATCTTGGAAATACATACACCAGAATTAAATTGGCACATATTACGACCACTATTGAAATCATAAATCTCAGAGGTCCAATGATATGCCTCAGAAGACTTACAGACAGCGCCTGAAACTTGATAAATTAGCACGGCCTCGGGCAAGATATTTCACGCCCATACCTCCATAAAGTGCTTTATCTTCCACTAATTTCCCTCTTCCCTTCATAGCACTTTCTCTGAACCAATCTGAGCCCAATGATCCTTTGGATTTTCGAGTTTGTGGCATTAACACAAATCCACACTTCAAACATTCAAACACGACAATGGGAACTAGAAGTGACTTGAAACTCAAGCTTTAGACTGATCAGTGAATGGTACCTCTTCCAGCAAATTTCAATAGAAAGAATACGGCTGTTGAATTGTTTTGAAATGTACTTCAGACTTTGAAGTGTGCCCAAGAGGTAGAAATTGCGCGGCGGTATAAAGAATGTCACATTTGTCCCATTTGTCCGGAACGCCGCAGCTCAGACGATTCGGATATCACGGCGTTTGCTCCGATGTACAGTTCCGGGCAGCCTTCCCTGGCTTCCAGCTCTTTTCGTTGAAGGTGGAAAGGAGGTCGAGTTTGGTATCCGCCTTAGTTCGTCGATAGCTGGATTTGAATATGTAGGCCGACTTGATCATCAAGGTCCAAGTAATTAGACGTCGACCAAATCAGTGAGAAGAAACTCTTGGAAACTTTGACTCGCCAACACCTCGATAAAAAGAGTCCCATGCCATGCCTTGTCTACGTTTGCTTGGAGCATTCAACACAGAAGGTTGCGAAACACCACTTGAACACCACAATGATGGCACCCGACGACCCGCAATGATGCGCATCCTCGGTCCGTCGCCTCAGCATGTCTATATCGGATACGCTCCGTTCCTCGTGATATATAAGTAAAGGATTTGATGTAGACGAAAGCCGCAGCCGCTAGCTCGCCTTTCGATTATTGTCTTGCTGTTGTTTCTGTCAGAGATTGTTTCCGTGAAAGATAGGTTCGGATCAAGCCGATGACGTGTCGTCTTTTTCGCGTTGTTTGGTTATGCGTGGTACCACGTGACGATTCTTCCGTCGATCGTCGATTTGCTTCCGCTCCGAATTGAGTTCATCCAGATTACATGATCGCATCATGGTACTCACGTTCCAACTGGAACTGAGAAGACCAGCGGTAAGACATTAGATACAAGTCCAAGCAGTTGATAAGTTACACAAACAATTACTGGTAAATTCATGCCAGTGGTATGTCTAAGTATGGTGTTCGGTATGTCTATGTTATTCGGCATCGCACTCATCATCATGTTTCATCGACCATCGCTGATGAAATTATCCCAGTATTTCATGCAGGAGTATCCGTCATAGTCTAGGGTGCGAACGATATCAACACTAGGCCAATTCTGAAAAGATGACGTTGAAACGCTCACCAAAGCTCTTCTCAGGATTGCATGAGCACCGGCCCCTCTCCCATGTCTCTTCCTTCTTAGGACAATGCGTGTAGGGGTTGTGCTCATAACCAATTTCATCAAAGAAGTGCAATCGATCTTTGTTCAGGAAGATGGCGGCTGCGATACTGTGGACGGGTGCATCCCCCCAGCGCTATCCACGGCCCAAAGTCAGTTATATGAGTATGACATAGAAATTTCACGCGTACCTCGTAATAGAACCCGCCTTTCGAGTCGAGGTATTCGAAGAACGCGGTATATGCTTCCCCTCGCCAAAAGTCCATGTCTGCAATCTCAAAATTGCTCCAGACTGTATAGAAATTGAATCAACAGTGATCGAGGAAGAAAAAGTCAAAATAGTTACAATGGCACAGGTTATACGACCTTCCCCCATCTGAGGACATAAAACCCATCGCATTATCCTTCGCCACATATTCAGGATGTAGTTGCATGAAATCTTTGATGTGGCCCCAAAGTGTCGGGATGGTCTTTTCGAATTCGTACATTGTGATCGTCCACCCGTAAGTTTTGTTATGATCCTCCATGAACAAGAAAGGGTCAAAGGTAAGATCACAGTGGAAGTGCACCTCGGGCCTAGAAAGATCAGAAGTGGAGAAAGAAGTATGGGGGAAAGATTTACTCTATCCTCCAATACCAGCGGTATTTTTGTAGTAATTCGTGTTTGAAAAAGAACTGTGGAGTCCATTAGCGGGAGATAGGACTCGGATGTCGTATGGCGAACGTACGCCAGAGTTGAATCGGCACATATTGCGATATCTGAGGTAAATTCAACAAAAAGAATTCTAGACATCACCTCGACACTCACGATATGCTTCCTCCATAAATGACATTCTCCTCCTCCATCTTGTTCCTCGCCGCCGCCGCCTTCTTTTCGTCAATCCAGTCTGGTTGGAACCAATGGTCACGCGGTATAAGGCCAAACTCCATCTTGGATGCTGAGAGTACAGATACCCGTCTGTAAAACATGAGCACGTATAAATCCATTTGAGCGTCAAATATCTTACTTTTTGAATTCTTCTGAGAACGGCATCTCGTTCAGGAAGACATAAGGGTAACCACGAGCCCTGTTGAATCGATCCTCAATGTCTCGTACACTCCGTATAGCACCATTCAGGTCTGAATTTCTCGCAAGAATGACAAATGTAGCGTTGGCTCTGCGATCAACAGCCAGTGTTGTTGCATTTGGTGTACCGAAATAGTACTCCGGCGGTACGAGCGGCGCTTCATATTTCTTTCCACTACCAATGATCGAAGAAAGGGATGTCGCTCGACTGTACTCTTCATGTGACAAGCTCAGAATCGAATGTAAGATAATCTTGGTATGGAGTTCAAGTGCTGTTGTACTTGGAGTTGAATGTTACTATGACGCACCAACACCACTAGGACAACAAGCGAGTACCGAGCCCATGTCTGCATGGCGTATACAAGTCGGGCAGTAGTAATGAAAGTACGAAGAAACCAACGCTATTTGACGGAGATGAAGGTAAATATATATTGGTGGAATCTGTCGTTGTGAGTTGTCACCGTTGTGTTCCAAACGACAAAGGCCTGGCAAATAGCGGCAAATATCCGACAAACTCTTTCTTTCCGAGTCCTAGCTCTTTCTATCTGTTCCTGAGATTCTTAAGCTCTGCGACGACTAGCAAGCCAATTCAATCAACAACTGTTTCCTACTCTAGTCTCGTCTGGAACGAGTGAATAGCGCTGTAATATACTGGTTCAAGGCGACTTGCGTGGCTATCGATGGTTTCACGGGCCGGCAGGCTACCTCAGCTTATAGCTTTCGACTTAGAGTACGTCTGACCAAGGATGTCCTATCCTTTTGCTTCTGAATGAATAGACGGTCTGTCTGATGAATAAAAAACTATTATCAGCTATACCTTGTGGGATCTCTGGATCGATACCCACGTAACAGGTATAGTAACTCGTTTCTGCGGCTAATGGCTTCCTGAAGTCTGTTCCATTCCACTCATATTCCATATCTCAAGGACCACTTCATCGGAATAAGCACACCCTCAACGAAGTCCTTGATAAGTTAGTCACCGAATCATCATGCCTGACGTTTCGGCCTCATTGTCCCACTCACAAGACACAACGAGAAGATCAAATTTTATAAAGATGTCCCTGTTATTTTGCACCAATTGCGGGCAGAAAAGGTCATGATTGCAGCATGCTCAAGGACAGATGCACCGAGACTGTGTGTAACCTTGTTCTTTTCGCTGAGATCTCGTCTAACAAGTATGCCCAGAGCGCGCCAGGCATTGGGCTTACTTTTGATCGCCCCTAAGCCCGGCGATGACGAACCGATACCAGCTGTCAATTTCTTCGACGAGCTTGAAATATATCCTGGTTCGTGACCGTCTTGCGCGCCCATAGTCACTGGTGTAGCGCCAACTTACTGTACCTGCTGTCGTTCATCTGCTCAGGATCCAAACTTACTCACTTCAGGAAAATACATCAGAGGACGGGGATCCCCTATTCCCAGATGGTAAGTTTTCCGACAGTATTTCACGGCGGTAGAGTTGACTCTGATGTGCTCATACATAGCTCTTCTTCGATGATGAGCATCGCAATGCCGAAGTCGAAGAGCTCGGTGAGTGTGCATATAATTCGGATCATATTCAAGGTTTTGTTGATGGGAATGCAGGAGTGACATTTTGCCTAGTTCCTCGAGGAGTTAACCACGATACATTTGAAAAGGGTCTCGCTAAGTGGAGGAAACGAAATGAAGTTGATATTTGACTAGACGGGGCCGATGCGTCGTCCCCGAGGTACGTCTGCCTCCTTTACCTAGAGATGCTGCTTGAATGCGCGTAGCGCCAGGATCCCTCGAGGTTCATTCCTAACCTGTTTTTCTGACAAGTAACCAAACACTTTGACAAAATCTTCTTAAAGCTATGTGTACAGCCACCTCGTTATCTCGTATGTATGTATGTACGACATTGGTGGACTTGAAGCTTGAATGACGACATATCATGGGAGACTGTATGTATCTCAGGGTCAAGTTGAAAATGTAAAATAGTATAAATTATGCCGGCTACTTACTGACGATAGAAGTTGACACATTGAATAATCATAATTCAATCCAAAAATGGACACAAAATGGCGCGCTCGCACATTGTTCCCGTGTGCATCCCCCTGGTCGTTCCCTCTAGTTTATCTCGTTAGGCAACTACTGCTCATGACGCTATTATACACGCAATGCTGATTTCAAGTCATAAACCGGTTGTGGCTTGGTCGCGGTTATTCCCTTTATGACTGACAGCCGACATGCAGCATCTGCCTTTCGATCAAATGTTGGTCATAAACAGTCATGTTTGTTTTGCCACATTGACGCCTCATTGGAGCTCGTCTGCTGGAAAATTATCGCACAGACGCCTACAATAGCGTCCAGCGTGCCGGTCGACGCTGTGCAATGGGCACGCGGCTCTCGAAATTTGGTCATTCTCGTACACAGCCTTCTCCGGCGCCACCATCACTTTTGCCGCCCTCTTCCTGATTTCATATCGGCTTTTCTCATGACACCTTTCCGTAATCGGCTCCCTCATGACGTTGTGCGCTGTTGTGCGGTCTTATTCCGATATGGTCACACTAAATAATTTAACCTCTCAGGCTTCTGAGTAGTATAAAGGTCGTTGTCCACAACTTACGTTTCCTTCCAGTCGTCCCCTTCCATTCCCACTCTACTCACAATCTCACCGACTCCCTTGCCCGCTATGTCTACCCACGAGCTTGTCCAGTCTGGAAACGTGTACACTATCACGAACGCTAAATCTGGCACTGTCGTCGATCTATCTGGACGGGACAACAGGTCCAGTACGTTACTCTTCTAAAATTCTCGGTTGTGTCAAGCTAATAGTAACTTCGTGTAGTTATTGGATTTCCTCTCTACAACACGACCAATCAGCAGGTATATCTCTTCAACGTCAGTCGATGAGCTAAACTTAGCTTGAGTATTATGTAGTGGAAGATGGAATGGACGAGCATTGGATGGACATTCCAGTCTGTTGGCAGTGGACTCTACATCGGCATCGATGGATCCCAGTCTGATGGAACACGCCTTGTTGCGCAGACAACACCTTTCGGATGGGACATTTGGCATGACGAGGTTGACCCTAGCACCTACAGGTGAGTTCTTCATTGTCGTCCTCTTCGCGCTTAATTTCATAACTGTCTTCAAGAATCTACATCCACGGCACAACGTTCAACTGGGACTTGTATGCTCAGGGAAGCTCTCAACCTGAAACACCCATTACCCTGTGGTACAAATGGGCAGGCATCCATCAAACGTGGAAGTTTACACCTGTATAATGTGCGTTCTTTCTCCACGTCAATTTAAGTGTTTGGAAATCTTATCCATATGTTTCAGCTGCGCGTTTGGGACACTTTGTAATACATACCACTCATATGCTACACTTGATTGTTACTATACCATTTATTCACTCCACATCTACTCCTTTACATATCACACTTACTTTGGGTTTTGGGACTTTTCTGATATTTTGCCCCGCCCTTGTTCATCTTATAAACTCCTCCATAACATGCCTGTTCAAATTCTCTCAGTTTCTACTTTTCTTGTCGCGTACTGCAATAACATCATTTTTGGATGTTCTCCTTTCGTCTCGGACTTCAAGAAATGAAATTGATATGTTGCATCGCCTCATTGCAGTTCAGAGCAACATATGCAGCACTACTAGTACATTTTATCCCCTTCCATGTCTATCAGTAGTTAAATTCATACCCTTCTGAATCACTGGAGCAGGTTCTGGTTGAACCGTGAACGTGGCTCAGGAGGTTCGAGATTCATCATGCACTTTCCCCAACCATTAACTACCTCTAGCATTTCACCGACATCACGACAAAGCGCGCTCCTGTTCTGAGCTTATTTCCGAAGTGAGAGGCTTCTGTGCCAGGGTATTTGGCCTCCCAGCTGCAGGCATTCTCCGGGGAAAGAAGAGTTTTCATCCTTCCTACTAGTGCACACAAGAACACTATTTTCCGTCTAGTGTCCTTTGTAGTGGCATGCAGCTTCCTGCGCAGTCGTAGCTGTATGGGTACGGTGATTACTGATGTTAGGATTGAGTCTCACACGTTAAAGAGGCAGAAAAAATTAGCTGGATTGTTCTCCGGCTCTGGAAAAACAACTGTCCCAGCGCTGGCGGGCCATGGAACATCACGAGACACAGATACTTCTGCGATTATGGAAGAACCACTGTCTAAATACGAGGAAGGTATCTAGTCCCGGAGAACGGAAAGGCCACAGAGATACTTCGTTGTGGCACAGGGAACAAGCCAGCTATGTACTTCAGAAGCTTCAAAGAGGAAACGATCGCTCGCGGCCTGGGCCAAGCCTGTGTTCCAGTCTTGACTGTGCCACATATAACGTCGGCATGGCATCGGCAAGCAGCACTGCTTTCTAGACACATCATTTCGTCTCTTGATTACAAGATAAACTCACATTCACGATGGAAATATGTCAGGAAGACCTGAAGCTCACCTGAAGCTCAACACTAAGTGATATGGAACATCTCTCCTAATGAAGAGGACCTTTCAATTTACAAGTATCTCCCGTCTCTTCTTATCGTGGTTGAGAATGCGGCAAACTCCTACATACTGCCTCAGGGATCTCTGCAGGAAATACACTCGTTGATCTTTCTGGACATGGTGACCCGAGAGATGACACTCTTTCGTAACATTCTGGAGCAAGGTAAGCACCAGAGTTGGAAGTTCGAAGAACGTGAGTGATTATCGTTTAATCATATCGCCGTTTAATCATCACGACAAGCTCTTGTTTTTCCCTTGCGAATTCCACATACTTACCAAGTAGTGCGGCCCTGTGGTTTCAATATGATGAAGCTTGAATTTGGATTGGATCAATAGTCAACTTTGTTAGATCGAACGTTCATTCAACCACGCAGTCGGTGTTATGCTTGACTCCATGATTCCTGGAATCACTCTTTCCCTTACTGAAAACTGATTAGCATCGTTCAGGATGCTTTCTCCACGTCGGACTCCAAAAATTATCCCGATAGTCCAATCACGACTTCAGATGACTTCCCAAGTGGGTGTTATCAGAAATTGAGGTCACTAGTTGATTGAAGGTACGATCGATGTCGATAACAGGTCAGGCGTGTTGATTTTCTCTCGACACCACCATACTAGCTGTCAGGATTGACTCATCGGACCCTAACGAAGACTTTTCCGACGCCCATGTGCGGGAATAAGCTAGGTCGCGTGATACATGAAGGAGAGCATATTTAAGCTGCCGCTTATAGGAGCATTGAAAGCAATTCAATATGTCTATCCAACCCGGTAACACATACATCCTCGTCAACGCCAAGTCCAACACTGTGCTAGATCTTTCTGGCACGGATGGATACTCCGGTACGTCACACATCGGGATGTTGATATTTCACCCAGAGGTTAACGCGCTTGTATAGTTCTTGGTTGGAACCAACATGGAGGCGACAACCAGAAGGTAAGCCGAGACGTCGCATTGACTCGTAGCCATGCGCTGAAATCGTGTTTAGTGGGAGCTCTCACATGAGAACAATCAATGGATTTTCCGCAACGTCGGCAGTGGCAAATACCTTGGACTCGCAGAGGGAGAGCCGGGCGATAATCACCCTGTTCACGGCGTCAACGATCCAGTTCCTTGGGACATCTTCCCCGATCAAGATGACGATTCGGTCTACAGGTTCGTCTAACCCATGAATTATGCCGAGAGTCTCATAGCGAAACACGCCCTCTACTAGGATCTTCGTACCCGGAACAAGATTGAACATCGATCTTTCTGACCACGGTAACCCCGATAACGGTACCCTCGTGACCCTCTGGGGTAAATGGCAGCCTGGCGTGAACCAAACTTGGAGGTTCGAACAAGGCAAGTGCTCATTGATCAAATATCATAGCGAGATACTGATTATTGCGAAACATATCTTTAGCAAACTGAGCTACTCATGATACATGTTGATATTCTCGATAACCGTATCTTTCTGTGTGATCGTCAGGATCATGATACGTATTCTTCGTTGAATGTCATGCGATATAATTAGGGCGTTTTACATACATAGTCCGGAGAAACAAGCGTCTTCGGTGCTTGGAATTCGACCACGCTCATCTTTTGAATTCAAGCCGTAAGACACCAACTCCTCCCAGTACATCTTGTCTGGTTTCAAGTCCGTCCTTTTTCCCGTCTGCCTACTGAGCATGCCGTGCATTCACATTGTAAGTGAAAAGACCACGAACTCGGTGACAACCTAGGGTTTTTGGGATCGATATAAATATGTATCTGAATAGGAAAGTATCAAGGAAGGGATCAACGCAGACTTTGTGGATGTACTCAAATCAACGCCAACTTTCCACAATTGCATACTCTCCGTGCTTCTCCGTGCTGCACCCAGATGACGCTGCATGCTGGTAAGAGTGTCCAACTTCTCGATCAGAGTCTGCTTTAGGAGAAGAAGTTCACTAGGACTGTGATGATCAGTGACGTCTATATTCCGAGCTACTGGGGAGCCATAGTAGTCGACTTCAACCTCTGGATGGTCACATGCTAGGGTTAACGTCTAGTCTTCGTAGCTGACCTAATAACAGATGATAGTCGATCTGTTTATATAAGGTCTGCATCGGCTTTTGGCCATTTTGGCTGACGGGTCCATTCGGGCATCTCGGCGTTGAACTCATGTCTTTTTCAACACGTGTATGACCATTTTTAGTAATTCAGTCAAATTATATGTTGATACTAAATAAAATACAAATACGACATATTCCCTCAACCTTTAAAACAAACTAAAGATGAGTCCACACCATAATTCAAGCTCATTCACAACTCCTCAAAGGCCAAATGCATCAGTTTTTCTCACACCATCCTCAGGATCACAGTCTAAATCACCCCGCAAACCCGCTCTGAAAGACGGCGACAAGGTGGAAATTATTTTAAAGGCTATCAAGGACGTCAATATGACTCTGGCAAAATTTCTTGAGGCTTTATTTGACAGGAAAGACACAGATATGAGTACGGCCGTCGAGCGAGCGCCATGAGTATTCGGCGTCGCGATGCCGGGACATCTAAGCGCGACACGTTTGTTTCTCGGAGATAATCGAATAATATATTACTTAGCTATTCCGCATTCAGAACATATACTGGCTTACACATACGCCGAGATGCCCGAATTGACTCGTCCGCCAAAATTGACATCAGTACAACTAGACTAGTTAACGTCCTCCAATTTGAGATTTTGGGGATGATCTCCGGCTCGCTTGTCTCGATATACAGATACCCTTATATTCTTCAACGTCGTACTATCCCAAAAGTACAAAAACGCTCAAGGTCGTTAAGGATAAGTATACTTGAAATCAGGATGAGAAGATGAGTTCGGCGCACTATGCCGATGGCAGATCTAGCCTACTTTTCAATCTCCGATTCACAAGTCGGCTTGACATTACGCGGGAAACGCGAAGCTCAGATGTTTCATACTCCGCAAAGATTGGCCGGCTCCGAGTCTCCGGTCCGGAGACATATCTCGTAAACACCTCAAGCTATATATATATATGTTAGAACCAACTGTGACGAAAAAAGATTAGGATTATGAATCGGTAGATTTGAACCGACGGGTGTCTCGACTCTCTGACTCTACAAAAGTGTCATACCCACGATCGAACTACGCAGGACTGGCTTTTTCCAAAACACGGCATATTTCTCGTCTCACAACTCTTACTGGCCTCATGACGCTGCTTTACTATCTGCATGGCCTAAAGCACTGGCCGTAGCCACCACAAAAGGCATGTATACACCCAACTAGATGGTGCGTTGATCCGTCCACCCTTAAAATTTCTATGTCCCCATTCTCAAATAGCTCGTCGAGTCAATTCAATCCTCTGTTCGGCCCTCTTTCTCCCCTCTCCCCTCCCCATTCGATTCATATTCTAAGAAATCGAATGCCCAATGGCCGGTCAACCTAGCTCCAGTTCGCAGACTCATGCATTGGCATCAATGCACAAGGAGTATGAACATGAAGTTGAAAAGGAAACAACAGAGTTTGCGTCGCACCATAATCCCAGATTCCCAGACGGTGGCTGGCGTGCATGGCTGGTAGTTTTTGGGGTGTGTTCGCTCCTTCCAATTCGTCGAAACGTACCAATCATAGCCCTTTTCCAGGCGATGTGCAACACACTCTCAACGTACGTCTCGTCTCCATCACACACATACTGTGATGACAGCAAGTTTGAATTTTGTTCTTGTGGAATCGGACTGAGTTGGATATTTAGAGCTCTGTGTAATGAGCCATCGTGTCCCTTTATACTAAACTTGAATTCTCAATTATTTGCTTCTAATTGACGCTGACTCGAATGATTCATTTTCAGGTTTGGATATCTTAATTCCTGGGGGGTGAGTATGTCCGTGTCTATTTTCTAGTATTTAGAACCACATCTATCAAACATCTATTGGTCATATTTTCAGACGTTTCAAGCCTATTACCAGCAAACTATTCTCAAGGACTCGCCTCCTTCTAATATGTGTGTGTTCCGTTTCAGACTTCAAGACTTTGGCTCATTTTGGGGGTAGTGCATGGATTGGATCAATACAAGTGAGTCGATGGTTTGTTTGTCTCTGCTATTCCACCTACTTATGCGTTCAGTTCGCTCTAATACTCCTGCCTGGGTTTCTTGTTGGGAGACTATTTGACATAGGATACCTCAGGTCGATATTCTTGACCTCAAGCGCACTCCTCATCACTGCTACCTTTCTTGTTGCACAATGTACTCAATACTGGCATTTTGTCCTTTGCCAGGGTATTGTCATCGGGGTAAGTTGCTTGTTACCCCCTTCTCACACGCTATGGATCGACATGTCATAAATGTTCACAGATTGCCTCAGGGGGAATTTATGCCCCAACAACTGCCATAATCGGACATTGGTTCCACCGGAAGCGTGGATTAGCGATGGGATGTGTAGCAGCGGGATCTTCGTTAGGCGGAACACTGTTACCCATCGCGATAAGGAACCTCATCGTCGGAGTGGGGTGGGGCTGATTTGCCTCCTGACTACCTACCTCGTGTCTAATATGCATTTGTGCCTTCTAGATTCCAGTGGACAATGAGAATTATTGGTTTCATCCTGATCATAACGCTTGGAATTGCTAATTTGGTGAGTGACTGCCATTGTTCCGACTTGTAGTTTCCCGCTAACTGAGGAAGACATTAAAACGGCGCTTACCACCTATCACGGCCACCGGTGGCCTGCTGAATCTGCAGGCCTTGAAATTCGCCCCTTTCACAATTTATTGTTTATCCGCATTCTTTGTGTTTCTGGGGATGTATACTTGTGAGCTCCGAACCTGCGCTCTTTCATCTCTGAATTCTGACTGATTGCTCTTACCTAGTGCTGACGTATGTCAGTATCAGCGCCTTAGAACTCGGTATATCTGAGTCACTTTCTTTCTATCTATTGTCTGTGGCGAATGCAAGCTCGCTTGTTGGGCGACTTTCGTCCGGTTCGCTGTCAGATCGCTGTGGTACTACATATTCACTATATATATTCTTTTGAATTTCTTACTGGTAATCTGCCATAAGGTCCGACAAACGTTATCATTCCCTTTACGGCTGCTGCGGGAATCCTAACCTATGCATGGCCATTTGCAAGAAGCCAAGGGGCTCTCATAGCTGTGGTCGTTTTATACGGGTAAGCGCTCTGCGTGAAGTTGGGATTTTTACCCATTGATCATATGGTTTCTAAGATTCTCGACCGGCGCATACGTTTCCTTAATGGCCAATCCAATCATGTCATTGGGTGTTACTGATGACCTAGGTCGCCGGGTTGGCATGTTTATGAGTATCTTCGCTCTGGGTGCGCTTGTGGGTCCGCCTATATCTGGCGCAATTAATACAGCATCTGAAGGATTCGAGGCGGTGGGCTACTATGGAGGTAGAGTACTTCTTTGTTACTAACATTCATGTTTTGACTTTATTTCCTGGTAGGATCCATGGTAATGGTTGGCGTTGCCTTAATGTTTCTAACACGACACTTGGTGCTGGGTAGGGTCTGGGGCAAATTCTGAATGACTAGACAAGCAGTCATTGAAAATACAGGAAATGTGGGTTAGGCATCCGGCGATGCAGAAACTGGTGACTTATACTTGCATCTCTTATTACAACAGGTTATCGTGTTTCAGGCTGAGTTTACAACGGTAAAGATATACATCCTGAGAATTCCTGCGTGGAGTCGAGGGTAGTCTATTGAAGAAGGTACAATGAATAATCCTAAATTGCACACATCAGCACCGACTTTGTGCTCCATATGTCTAACCTATATCCAAACTTCAGTGTAATATAATGTCGAAATATCCTTTTCTTCCGATAGAACCAAGTGATTATGGATTAATGTGTTCCTACTTCAAGAAAAAAAGTTGCCTAACCGAGGTAAGTTTATATTTGCGGCCCATGCGATCCAGTGGGACTTGGAGGTCCGAGTCGTCGCAATAGACACGACAGTGACATCTGCCATGTTATTAGCCGAGGGATGGTCTTTTGTGTTCCAAATCGGGGGTATGTGACTGTTGAGGGAGATCAATCAATTCGTAGGTTTATGTATATCATCTTTGATGTCTCTCTTAGAAGGCCACTTCCTCTAGGATGGTTATTGGAAGCAACAAGCGCGTGACATGAGTACCTGAACGACCCCACCCTCGTCGCCCACAGGAACGAGACCTGGAGGTTCACGCATGATGAATAACAAGCGCCCAATTATCACACCAAGATCCTTACGAATGGCGTACTTAGTTGACAATATTCAAGTGGCGCCGGCGAAGCCTGATACGGCACGGTACTTTTGTGGTATCAATTGTACATGACATCCGAAGGTCCCGATATTCTGATCTCATGCTATTAAAGTCACTGAAGGAACGAAGCATTCTAAGTCGAAGAAGCCACCGTCTTCCCGACTTTCGTGATCGTTGTGATGACTGTCGTCGTAGTCGTGATTGTCAGACTACCATCGTCTCCCATCTTCGTATCGGTAGTAGTCAAAGGCACAGGTGACGTGGATTCGACTTTGGCATCCGACGATCCCGAAGCAGCCGGTGCCGCTTCGGGTGCGACTTTCTGTGGGACGAAGCGCCAGAGAGACCTCGAGCCGAAACTATCGATTTCTACCAGGCGGGCCTACGTGGCCACCTTGTCAGCCCGGAGATAGTGATGGCTGTCTTGTACTAACCAACGTATTCGGCTCGTTCTCAACGACCTCGGGTAGACCGATTGTAAGTTTAGTGTTCGGCCAGGTGATCCTAGATGTGAGATCAAATAACGGCGGATATTGGACACAACAGGGGTCTAACCTCCATATACCCCCATTGCCATCAAAAGGTGCTAGTGCCCAACTGACGGGATAGGGACTCGCCACGACAGGGGTCAAATCACATAATCCATCTTCAACGGTCAGGTAGTTGCTGTTATGCAAACTTCGGATTGAGCAACCTTTACCCAAGGGTGAAAGTTCCCACTGGAAAAGGTACCGTATCAGAGGTGGCGCTTAGAGACATGTTAATCCGATGCCTTCTGGTTAGATCCTTGGTGAGCAGGAAAGCCTGAGTAGTATTCTCGAATAAGCGCAACTTGACAACAATTTTTGAGGAGGACATGTACCCAAAATCGACTTTAGGTCACCTCCTGAGAGATCGAGAGCGATATCAGAGCTAGCTGCATAACTGTATATCTGGTAGATGCCTGGCTGGAACTGATCAGTAGTCATCGTAGCGAAGATGCAATGTTGAGGCTGATTTGCGGTGATGAAGCAAAATATTGCATAGATGTTGATCAAGCTTATGATGATTTGTGAGATGGCGATGAAGGTATCACACGGGCTATATCTGCTATTGGATAAGGTTAAATGAAACCAGGGACCTTCTTGCCTCTGAAGAGGAGCTGGAACGCGAGAAACCGCGGACGAAATTCCTGAGGCTCGCCGATGAAAACGAAGTAAAGGTGATGTGATTGCTCGAAAAATAGTCTCAAGCCCAGAACAAAGTAGACGTGGGGAGATGATAATCAGCATCTTACTGTTCTTGCTAGCAGCTAAGTACCGGCATCCTCAGCTGGATTCGACAAAGGGTAATCGACGAGTGTGATTTTCTTCCCTTTTAGAAACATGACTCGTGATTTTCTTGAAGGCACCTGTTTCGTAACTCCAGTGACACTGTGGTGTGTGAAAATCAGAAGATGTCAGAAGTTTCCTCCTAATTCAAATATTCAAAGACATTCGTTACTCTTGTTCATCTTGAGAAGTAGAGATACATCAGACAGCGAAGCATCGATAACTCCATTTCAGCACCCAGGACCGCTTCTTCCGAGAGAACGTTTCATCAGATGACAGATCCACAATGTCGGAACGTGAGCCGTAAGGGTGGATAAAAGGAGTGTGCACGACTTCAAGCTTCAAGCTTCAATGGCAGAATGGAACTTACTTATTGTGAAGCGGCATGGGTGTCAGATGCTCAGTTGACGTTGAAGAAGCGGACAGCTCTCAAAAAGTGCGTGGGAAAAGCACTGAAAATGGAAGATTACATAACCTTCTGTGATGGTATGCGACGCGAATGGCCTGAGAATCGAACAGGCAGAGATCCATCTTTCCGGTGAACAACGTGTGCTGGCACTTCGCTCCTTCAATCCATTACCATACTGCCACGCGTCTTGCTCGTATTCCTGCCTCATCTTACGCCAGATACCACGACAACGATACCATATCCTTCAAAATAATGCCTACCGTGCACAAAACCGGGCAGGCGCTCTTTCTCGGACTCGAATTGGCCACGGACCAACTACGAGCGACCATTGTTGACGAGAGTCTCGAGCTTGTTGGAGTGGAAAGTGTGGAATTTGATACAGAGTTGCCGGAATACCAGTATGTATCTCGGTGCTGTTTCGCTGTTAACGCCGTGCTTATCTTCATACAGAACCCACGGTGGAATTTTTACGAATCCAGGTGACGCCTATACGACTCCAGTAGAAATGTGGATCAAAGGACTCGGTAAGTCCGTCAACTCGATTGAATCATGCTCCATTCTCAGTCGACGGAACCAAAATTTTTGCTTTCCCGTCCCGCTGAATTTGGCCAATATCTTGGATTTGATCTCGATCACTTTGGACTCACGTGATTTTACCGGCAGACCTCCTCCTCGAAAAACTATCACGAAACTATGACCTGACGAGAATTAGATCTATCGGAGGTGCTGCACAGGTAAGAAAAAACTATGTGAATGAGGTACCTAATTTTCAACGCGATCTTGTTCTCCATTCTAGCATGCGCTTGTTTGGTGGAAATCGACGACCGTTCCTTCATTTTCTTCCCTAGATCCCAGTATTCTTCTTCATAAACATTTCCCGGCCCACTTATTCTCTCTACCAAACGTTCCCACCGCATCAGACACGTCCTCACACACGCATGCCCTTGCCATCGAGAGTCTTCTTGGTGGGCCGGATCATATGGCTACTCGTGTTGGCACATGTGCTAGTTCATCTCTAGTCGCAGCGCAACTCTTACGAGTGCGAGAGACCTGGCCACAGGAGGTGTGGGCACGAACTGGTCGCGTTCAGCTTGCGAGCGCCTTTTTGGGTAGTCTAATCGCAGGCAAATGGATGGGAATGGGCGAAGCAGAAGCATGCACTACGGGAATGTGGGTACATGGTGCGAATGTCAATGCCTTAAACCCAGGGCAGCCTGCTTCCTCTGGATTCTGGGATGAGGGTGTACTTGATATCGTGGGTGGTAGCCGAGAAGAGGGAAGGAGGGTACGTGGCTGGCTCGGTGATGTGGACGTTTCTGGAGGTGGGAGACGCGTAGGGAATGTCTCAAGATACCTTGTAGAGCGTTATGGATTCGAACCAGGTATGTGACAGTCTTCACCGTCGACCCGATATACCGATTCACTATTGTCCTAGATACCATTGTTTCCCCTTTTACTTCGGATTCGTTGTCTTCTTATCTTTCACTATTGCCTTCTGCGAATGATGCCGTCCTTTCTTTCGGACCTATGGACACTCTCATGACCCCTGCACAACATTATATTCCGACTCGCCTATACCATCTCGTACCCCATCCTGCTCAGGATGCTGGAGAAAAGCGGAAATACATTGCTGTCATCACAAGCAGAAATGCAGACATTCCACGAGCATACGTTCGTGATAAATATACTAAAAGCTGGAGTGCTTTCGATCGTCTTGTTGCAATAGTGCCTCCCGGAGGCTCGATAGGGTTAGTTAATTCATCCACTAGCTTAATCAACTGTACTCATCCCAATGCGACTTAGACTCGACGACAAGCTCTTCAGCTTTTTCTATCTCCAAAGCGACATCTACCCCCTCTCTCACCTCCAGAACACCGCCGTCCGCTTCGAGACAGGTGTTCGCGTTCCCGAATTCCGTGATCTTCGAGCCAACCCTCGTTGTCTCGTCGAGTCCCAGATCCTCGCGTTCCGCGTCAAGTGGGCCCGCATGGTTGTCACCGGTGTCCTCGGCACACCACGCAAAACCACCGCATCCTCTTCACCTGCACCACAATCGCTTTCCACCACAAACACGACGAGCCTCGGCCTCCCCTTCGACCCGTATGACCCCACGCCGCTCCCGTCACGTATCCTCGCTACCGGCTCTGCGGCCAACTTCCCTTCAGTCGTGAACGTCGTCGGGGACATCTTCAACGCGCCAGTCTTCGTGCCTGCCTCACAAGTCGACGGCGCGCAAGTCGAGCCGTACCGGAACGCACCTCCACGCGGGTTCCCAGGCCGTGCAGCTCTTGGCGCGGCGTATGTTGCGCGGTGGGTTTGGGCGAGAGACCGGGATGGAATGGGTGTAGGCCTCGTTGGCTTCGAGGAGGAAGGAAGGCGTGTGTTGACCAAGAGATGGGTTGCGACCAATGGCGTGGCACTACGAACGAATGTTAACGGCGCAGTTCCGGGTAGTAGTGGGACAGCGACGACGGGTCCCGTTAGTGGTTCGTCGCCGTATGGCTTGGGAGGAACGGGGTTAGCTGTGGGATCTGGCAGGTCAGGACTGGGACTTGCGTCAGTTTTCGTTGAAGAGGAAGAAGATGAGGAATTGGAGCGGGAGAAAAGAGAGCGTGAGCAGCAGGAGCGAGTTGCTTCGGGGCTGGGAGGCAGCAGTCTTGTTGGAGGGAATCAGTTTGGGGCTTTCGGGACAGGGGTGATTGGTGGAGAATTGGGCTTTGGTTCCAGGGCAAGGACACAAACGGCGTCGACTACCGATTCGCTTGGGAGTCTCACGAGCAGCGCACTTTCTGCGCCTTCAACGGCGTTCACAACACCAGACTCTAATATGCTTTCTGCCGGCTCTTTCTCTGGTACCAACACCAATGGCTTGGGGACCACCCTAACCAGCCCAACACCGCTAACACCGGTTGTTGCACTCCCAACTGCAGATGCTGAAGTTCAAATCGGCCTGGCGAAGGTGGCGGATTCGGATGTGGATGCTTTCATGACCTATGCTGCGATCGTGCCTGAGTTTTCTCGTTTAGAGACGATGCTGATCAAGGGCATCGTGTAAGTGGATGATGAGTGTTCGTTCTTTCCTTCTGAACTCTGCTCGTTTTTCGTCTCTGCATAATGATCCATACGCTATGACCTACCTACATATATACATCGACAGTGCTTTCATGTTTTTCTCTTGTGGTCCGTGCCCGATAGTTCTGCCTTTTCCTTTTTTCACGCTACCGCAGTGGCAAAAGTAGATACACATACATGCGGCTGTCCTTGCGCGTGCTCTCTTAATAGTCGTTACTACTAGTACTTCCTAGGCTCTTACTATTTATGTATGATTTTGTGACGAAGTTGAGCTGGTAGCTCTGAGAATTGCCTCAAAAAGGATAGGAAAGCACATGGACCACATGACTGTTCATTGTGACCAGCGTACAGTTCATGAAAACTCAATATACTTGTTGAAGGGGCCACCACAAGCATGGCATTACTTGGATGTCTATCTTTGCCTTCATTATTTCCCATGTCCATTGATCTTTACCCAAATGATTCTACAAAGACTATGAGAATGAGAGAGTACATTCCAGAAAAAGTGACAATAAACCTAAACTGTCCTAGAGCTGATTACTAAGTAACACTGAAATGGCACCACAGATATTAGGGACTCATAAACCATTACTTAAAGTTCTATTGAAGGTTGGCCGACGCCGACATGTCGATGAGTGGGAGGAGAGCAAACAAGTACAAAGAACGTACCAATCATAAGCCACAGAGTAAAGTTTGTCTTCTGTCATGGTCCGACTAATGCGCAGCAAGGCGATGCTTCTCCCAGCGAACATTTACTCATGGTGTTTGACTCTTTGATTCCGAAACGATTCGAAGAGTTCCGTACATATACGTTCACCTGGTTAGCAATGGACGTATTGATTGTTTTGATTCTGACTGGAGAGAAGCCAACTTCACTCCTTGATACATACCTTATCTGACTCGTCTGAATCACCGTAGTCACAAAATGGGCTGCGAAATCCTACAAGAACTGCGGTCATGGACAGTTTGAATGATCGGTACAAGTTATGTCACAAAAATAAACAAACTTCACACAGCCTGAGTCATGATAATCAAAGGGGTGAACAATAGCCCATTTGTTGCAGAGCGCGCGCTGATCTACACGTCGTTGTGTGATATCCGTACTCATCAGTTGAGCCCTGTTCAATGACTAGGATAGGGACTGGATAGTAGAACAAATGGAATGGTGAACTTATCCACGCAATTGCACCATAAGCGAGCCTCCTCAACCTAGCCAAGACCCAGGGAGACTTTGCCCCGATAAAGCCCGAGAATGGGGCAGGGTAAGGTTTGGACTTGGTCCCAGCCTTGCCTGATGCTGCGGCCTAGGCCCGAACATGATATGTTGATTATCCTGCCTCCTTTGACATCTCGTTCACAACGCTGTGCGCCATCGAAAACCTATAAGAAGTGGCGCTCTGGGGAGTGACACGTCCCATTACGGCCATGACAGAAATCGAAAATCAGGTCAAACTCATCCTGGAGAGTGACCCAATCTCTGCAGGTGAGCTCACGAAGCTGAACTCCCCATGATATAACACTCATCGCGTGATATGTAGAGGGACGTCCCAAGGGTCCGGTACCCGTGAACTTTGGCATCGTCGTCTTCCCTGGATTCGAAGCACTTGACGCGTTTGGGCCATTGGAGGCACTCAATACTCTATCACATTATTTCCCGATGAAACTGTCAATCCTCGCTGAGACCCTCGATCCTGTGTCCACTAAAATTCCGTTCCAGAACTCGATCGGCTCAGACTTTGGACAATCGATTAATCCGACTCATACTTTCGCGTCGGCCCCGTCCCTCGATGTTCTCCTGGTTCCAGGCGGATTTGGAGCAATGCACCCAGATATTCAGAGTGCAATCGATTTTGTCGCAAAGGTGTATCCTTCTCTCCAGTATCTTATCACTGTGTGCAACGGCGCTAGCATAGCAGCACGCAGTGGCGTCCTGGATGGTAAGAAAGCTACAACAAATAAGATGGGATGGTGGTCGGAGACTGCACAGAGGGAACAGGTGAAGTGGGTGGCACATGCGCGATGGGTGGTCGACGGAAATATATGGACCTCGTCAGGAGTGAGCGCTGGTTTGGACGCAGTATGTGCATTCATTGCTGCCGTCTATGGAGAAGAAGCGGCCGAGAAAGTGGCAAACGCTATGGAATACGAGAGACACCGAGATCCTCAGTGGGATCCTTTTGCAAAACTTTGCGGCCTACCTAGTGACACATCATAGGATCCAACTTGATACACGGGACTATGTTAAGTAGCAAAGAATATGTACGACAGATCATCAGATGTAAAGTAGATGTGGGATTCGTCACTTTTTTACTGATCCGAAGTCATGGTGATATGTGACAGCTACATAACATAGATAATTACGTCTTGCCAAGGTCAAATCCCCTTCCCCACCAGTCTGTTACAAGCTTCATCGAAGCTTCATCCGAGTCGGCGCCCGCATGTAAGTATCATTGTATGCTACATGGTCACAATTGATACTCCTATATGCTCCAGCGCATCCTCGGAACTATCGCCGTTGTGTTGCCCGGTTGTTTATAGTATGCCGAATTAGAACTTGTTCTCCACCTTGCATCAAACACCTCAGGCTCTGTCCTAGGCTTTGCTTTTAGAGAAGAAATCGGCGATGGGATTAGGAGCCATTTTTTAACCCACCTGTTAGTGCTTCGTTTATAAGTTATCCGTGCTACTCAGTAGTACGTCGCGTACTTGCGTCACCCAACCAATGGATGAGTTAGGGGACCGTTGTTTGCAACCCTTATGTCATTTTTGCATCGTCATGATTCATCATATGACAATGTCCTCGTCTTTTGCACCATTCATTAGGGTGATATATATTGACAAATAACATGGGAGCTTGAGAAGCCATACACGTACACGGGTACTCGTCAGCGCACCGACGGCCCGGTACTGAGATTTGTATAAAAACCTCTCAAGTCAGTATCTGCTTCCCTTACCTTGACATTATGCTCATATTAGTGGCGCAAGGCCTCCTCCTTATTGCCCTCACTTATGCCTTGCGACGTCACTTTACCAAGACGGATCTCGATAATATTCCAGGTCCCAAATCAGAGTCCCTAATCAAAGGTGTGTGTAATGCCCTACCCAGTACCCACCTGATTGAAGGATTGTCAACTTAGGCAATTTTGGTCAGCTATTCAGCGTTTCGGCTTGGAACTTTAACGCAAAGATCGCGGAACAATGTAATATTTTTCTTCCTTGTTTCATAAATGCTTGAATGACCATTAAATTCCAAAATAATCAGTTGGGAGGGTCATGAGAATCTATGGTGCTTTCGGTGTGAGTTTTGATGCTGTATGGTATGCAACAAAGCTCTAACGATTTCAGCTAGTCCCAACATTTGTACCTTTTTGACCCATTAGCGATGCATTACATCGTCGTGAAGGTCGTGCATCTTAAATTGGTCACAATGATCAACTTGTCCTCATATTGAAGTAATACTAGGATCAAACGATCTATGAAGAAACCAGCGGTTTTTTTGCGTATGCCCAAGTCTCTGTTGAAACAGTTAACCACAGTGCTGACTTTTGGGTCCAGGTCCAACGGCCTTGTCTTTGGCGGTGGTCTTCTGTCTACACAAGGTGAGCTCAATGGCCATAGAATGACTCAAAGGGTCGTTGAACTGAAGGCGATCATCAGGTGCTCATCACAAGAAACAACGCAAATTGCTGAACCCCGTTTTTTCGACTGTCCATATGCGCCATATGAGTACGACTCAGTTTTACCTAATAAATGTATCATACTAAACAGTCCTCCAAGTTCCCATGTTCAAGGATGTCGCAAAAAAGGTTTGTTAACATATGTGAGCTAGAACATCGCTTACCTTTCCTCGAATAGCTCGAAAAGACTATAAGAAGCAAGTTGTCTGATGGGCCCCTCGAAGTAAGCTAATCTATGAATCAGCTAAATTTCATGTGATCATGTTTGTCCATGATCAGATAGATGTTCTACATTGGATGAGCCGAGCTGCTCTTGAAATGATCGGACAGAGTGGCCTTGGATATTCCTTTGATTCCTTGGAAGAGGGTGCCACACCGCACCCATTTGTTGTGGCGGCTAAAGCATTTGGGTTCGTGCATTCCCGCTGTATATAGCATTAGGCTCTTATGATTCTGTTACTAAGCCCTGCAACCTCGAGGTTGCTCTTCCAGCGCGAATATATCCTACCGATCGTAGTCAAGATTGGGTCCCCTCGGTTCCGAAGATGGGTTACGGACCATCTTCCTCTCAAACCCCTCCGAACTATCCGGGACATCATCGATACAATGGATCGCACTACCACAGAGATTTATGAAGCGAAGAAACAGGCTATGAAAGAAGGCAACGAGGTTCTTGCAAAGCAAATCAACGAGGGAAAGGATCTCATAAGCATTCTAAGTGAGTTTTTTGACATCTTTCGAGTTTTCTCCCATAATATATGATCTTCAGTGAAGGCAAATATGGAGGCGTCGGAGGAAGACAGGTTGTCAGACAAGGAAGTTCTAGCCCAAGTGAGTCTTTCCGCAATCGTCTCATCTCATCTTCTGACAACGGTGATAGATGTCGTAAGTGGAGATAAAGTATATGACTGACAAGAGCGGAACAAACTTTCACTTATAGGACTTTTGTTTTTGCGGCTACCGATACAACCTCCAACGCCTTGTCACGTACTCTTCATCTTTTGGCGATGAACCCTAAAGTTCAGGATAGGCTCCGTGCAGAGATCACCGAGGCACTCAAGAAGCACAATGGGGATATACCCTACGATGATCTGGTTTCGCTGCCCTTTATGGACGCCGTGTGCCGCGAAACCTTGCGCCTGTACGTCTGATATGGTGTTGTTCAGACTCTTGTTAACATTTCATCTACAAGCTATCCCCCAGCCCCAAGAATTATGAGAGTGTACGTACCTCCATCCTTCGATTTGCAAATCGCACAATTCACCTTGCATCTAGGGCCCGGAAAGATACCATCTTACCTCTTTCTACTCCTGTAAAAGGACTTGACGGACGCGAGATGGAATCTGTTCTGGTTCCCAAGAACACCAAGATATTTATTTCTATTTTCAATGCTAACAGGGATCCCCTACTCTGGGGCCCCGACTCACTCGAATGGAAACCTGAACGATGGCTCTGTCCTCTTCCGGAAGCTGTTAGCGATGCTCATATACCTGGTATCTATTCCCACCTGTCAGTTCTTCGTATTATTCTCTCCAATCGTTCATATAGTAGACTAATCTCTCTTAGAATGACCTTTTCGGGTGGCGGTCGAGCATGCATTGGCTTCAAGTTCTCCCAACTGGAAATGAGTAAGTGGTTGTTCCTCATTTTCTCCGGGATTCCTCTTTTGTTAACGAGACTTTTTACGAAAGAGGTCGTCCTGTCAACCCTTATTGCTAACTTCCGTTTCTATCCTCCTGAGGAGGAGATCATATGGAAGATGACCCTCGTCACGACACCAACAATCAAAGATTCTCCTGCATACCCCAAGTTGCCGCTCAAAATGGAGGTGATAAATACTGAAGCTGTGCCCTAAATGAATTCTTGTTCCTTATCTCTATTTTCTCCTTTCAAGCGAGTCGAATGAATTGAGTTCCTCTTGTATCCTTGCACACCAGATGCATGGCATTGCTCCTATATTCTTTTGATATTCAAAAGCTCCACGCTACTTATTCAATTGGTCCAAAATGCTCGAACCTCAACTTCCTCTTTTGCTTCATCATTGGGCCATGCTCAGATCGTAACGGTGCTTATTCCTGCATGTATCCCCAAAGTTAAAAGCAAAGTATGTCAGGGACCTACTAAGGTTTTTTCCGATTCAATGATGAACTCCCCCAGTGGGGCATCTCTGTCGAGCCAATGATACTCTAAGTATGATATCTTGGGTCAAAACCAAGAAATTACGCTGGAATCTAGATACATACCTGTCTCACGTAGGCGCCGTTGCTGAAGCCCACTTCTTGGATCGGCATAATCGAGAACTACGGCACCATTAGCTTCGGTTAGTGTTAATACGCGATTCGAAGTATCATTTTTCATCCGGATACTAGATGTTAAGGACTTCAGAATGTTTCACGGCCGAGCAAGCCTAAACTCACACCCAAGTGCTATGATCGTATCCAGAATGTTGTATGTCCCAGTGAATAGCAGCATCCTCGTTGACACCTACGAGCTTGTCATGATATGACAAGCCAAGGAATCGGCCACTTGGATAATTGCGAATCACATAGCTATCATCCGAATATACCCGCCAGAAAGTCCACTGCAACAGGGAGTAACCATGTATGCAAGTGTACAATTCAAATTCATTTGATAATACTTCAGGGAAGTGCGCACTTTCTGACCATTGCCACTGAAGTTTCTGGATGAATTGACTAAACACAAGTATGTGTGCATCAGCAAGATGGACGAAGCCTCAACATACGTACTGGTCACATCATTGTGCCCGATTTGTATTACCTGCCGTGGATCATATGCATTGGAGATGTGGAATACAAACCCGTGGAATGACATCTTCGAATCCTGTGGGGGTATCTAAAGATGAGGCAACTCAACTTATACAACGAGCCTCGAGGCTGCAACGTTGTTCTTTGTTCGGGGAGATACCGCATACTAGAAGTTGTCCGATCATCGCTGCTTATTTTACCGGCAAAGGGCGCCAGAGACGGGTCAAGGGTCCTATTTTATTGCATATAAGAGTTCGAAGTAACGCCTCGTTTCTTTCGACTGGAGTAGTCTCTAGTCGTCTTTTGGCAAGAAAGTTCGGAGTTTTAGCCGAGTATCAACTGAAATATCCGGGGGCAACAAATCTCAGGTTTATTACATAAGCTCATTGTTCTTTTATATCTCATCGCTGACAATTATACGCGGCCGACACGAGGTACTGTTGACTGTTGAATATTTTCAATCGTCAAGATCGTATGTTCATATGATTTTGCGATAAACGAGCACGACGAAAATTGGTATCATGAACTTAATGCTCTTTTGTGTACCTCGAGTCCTCTATGGCCTCTTCTTGTTTGTATGCTAGGATCTCTAGTCAACACAAGTAATTGACTTCGTGCGTTGGCTTTGTCTCCGATACTCTTGTTATACTTACTCATCACATCTGTGCTAGAAATTTAGAAGGAGAAATTCGCCCTACGGACTGACCGCGTTTCAAAAACCATGCACCACTACTTGACAAAATTGGTGAGTCCCCGTCAATCGAGATCCGAATTGACCTTCTGTTCATCAGATCCAGATCTTGCAGCTTTCAACAGATGGTCGAGCTTTGGTACCGAAAACTCCACGCTTTACTAGTAATCCTAAACAATGTCATTTGTCCTCTTTATGGGCCCCAGATTGCAACGTTTCTGTGTGCGAGAACCGGCATTTCCGTCCTGAGCATTCATCTCCGACCTTCCTAGGCTTTGATAGATATTTTAATCGGGTCTACTAGCGACTATCTGCCACTGGAAACAATGGAAGAAATATCTACCTACACCAGTGATAAGATAGGGCCAATCCTGCTCATTGCAGCTTTTTCCGTAGAAGCGTTCGTCCCCATTACCCGACTGCTGACTTCAATATACTTTTCCTTCTCGACCAGACCTCATCTGGATATTCCTTGAAGTCTTTCAACATCTCCCATGTCTTAATCTCCGAGTCATGGCAAGTTCAAATCTGGAATCAAGGATCCGAATTCTCAAGGATATGTGGGTTGTAGTTCCATCCTATCCTCAATTTTGTTCTGAACACACCTGATGTCGATGACCTCGTGAAGTGGCCAGAGCTTTTCCGTGTACTTGGAAATATATATTGTCCAAAGTCTTCATAGTCTTGAGGTCAATTATTACTTCATAATTGGCCTCGTTGGAGCAGAGACTGCCCTACCAGGAATGGAAGTCTGAGGAGATGACAATAGACCAATTCACCTATTTGACAACCCTCTTGATCTGAGCCTATAATTTTCATGGCACTTTTGACTACCGCATAGACCTCACTTTTCACCCTTATGCTTTGAAATACAAGCCTGGCTACTAGTCAGGGTAACGAGTCAATTCAGTCAGTACACATAGATTATCGATTCTCAGACACTTGGTTTGTTACTATCACAACTTGGGCTGGCTCAGCATCACGCTCGGAAATAAGCATGTGTACAAAGAAAGTAAGGATTTATGTCATGTCAATTGTCCAGCAAAGTCGATCTCCATAGCAAGCAAGCAAGCAAATCGAAAGCAAATCATAAAGCAACCGGCCAATATGCCAGACCGGTTTGGCCTCAAATATAAAACATGCTCTCCCTCATATCAAAATGAAGCTAATCAACCAAGCATCAGTCAACTAGAGGTTGTCTTAAATGTTGAATGGGCTTACTCCTTCTCCCCACGCTTCTTTTGCAGCATGAAATACTTGATTACGTTCTTCCTCACGATCGAACCTTCCTCGCCCAGATGTAGAACTCTTGTCGTCGACCAAGAAGTCGTTCAAGTAGCATCGACCACGCTCACACGCCAGATCGGCATAATAAGCAGGCGGTATGAGACTAACAGCCTTTGTGGCGCGGGCGTACAGGTAACTAGTATCGTGTGTACCCTTCTGAATCTCGTCGGCCGTAAGGGAATTCTCGTCATATACTACAGTGTAGTGCGTAGCCTTGACAGTCCCCTGTAGACCAGCATGCGCTTGGAGATAGAAGTCGAAGTCAAACCTACCAGGTAGTTTTTGAGTACGTGAACAAGCAAACATGAAAGGAAAACAGACACTGCAGTGACCCCTTTGTCGACAACAGTGCCCGGACGTGTATTACCGTTCCGGTCAGCGAACTGCGAGTTTGTTGGGAAGAATTTTGCATGGTGGCGTTTACTATCAAAGGCGCATTGATTACTCAAAGGTCTCAACAATACGACATGAACACCATTCACCCACAAATGATAATAGATAAACGAGGCCGATACTTCGTCTTCCTCTCTTTCGTCTCGAATTTCTTGAATGCATCAAGGATCTGTGGCAATTCGTTTCGAATGACTGTATCGAATTGACCCTACCAAACACATCTGTATCAGACAAGCGTACTTGAACATAAAAGTCGGCTTACCTCAGAGACGCCATCACGAAAGACAATAATCCTTTCCGGCAGCTTCTTGTTCTTCTTCTCGTAGGCACGAAGCCGCTCCACGAGCATATTATCAAGTTCTCCCAGCATCTATAATAGTTATTGCGTCGGCAATCACAGAATAAAAGATATATCCAACTTCTTGTTTGCTCTTCTGAATGCGTAAGCTCGCTGGAAATTGGACAAAGGAATCGTCGACACTGGCTACAAGAGCGGCAATAGACGGAGTGCCCTCCCTACTTCCTGGACCTGGATGAGTCACGTCAATCCCTACCATCATCGTCTTCTTCTTTGTCAACCACTTCATAGCGGTTTCGTCGAGCTGTGAACATGGAAGTTATGTCATGGGGTCAAGGGTTAAGGATAAATCTTTGTACCAGATGATTGATGCCTCCGAGCTTTGTGTTCACCTTCAATGCGACATTAGAGAAGTATTGATCTTGTTTCTTGTCGTCCGTCAATGCCTTGTTGAGTTGCATATGGACCGTATGTAAACCAAGTTCCACGTCTCCGATACGCTAGAAGGAAAACCTATAGTTTCAGCCTTAGAAATCAAAGAGAGAGCGAGTTTAAGCTAACCTTGATGGCAGGATATATGTAATTGTCCCGATTTTCTAATAAGACGAGTATGAAGCTGGGTTTACGCCCCTGTACCTTAGCAAGATTGTCCTTAAATGTTTCTCTGATTTTGTCGATGGCTTTGACACGATTCAAGTCGATTCTTTCCGGAGGTAGATCGATGGTAATCCAGCGTGAGTGACCCTGTGGCATGGCCATCCCGCTCCGCTTCAATTTCGCTGAAAATCCCTGTACCAATGCCACCAGATTGGCATCCTCGGGGCCAGAGATCATATTCCCACCGTCCTGCACCACCACGACCCACCAGCTCGAAACCTGTGCTCCGCGATGGAACTTGACGTCCAGAATATTCCAACTCCCGTTGTTGACATTAGGAGGCCTTCCAGCCTTGTAGGACAAGCGCGGCGGGATAAGTTCGCGACCAGGAATGACAGCCATCTCAGTGCCGATGCTGATACCGAACCCTTCAATGGGCCTTTTGATGGGCTGGGAGAGGCCAAGTTTAGGGAAGCCTTCGTTGACGATGGCTTCGGCGTTAGATCTTGGAGTATTGCATGCGTAGCGAATCATTTGTGCGGTTTCCTTATCGTTCAGTTTTCCATAGGGTTGACCAGGGATGATCTCACAAAGTTCAGCGGGAACCCAAATTTCTTTCTTTTGGCTTCCAAGGTCGACGACGGGAAGATCGTTGGGGTGTTTGAGCTTGATATGTGGATATTCTGTAAAGAAGATTAGGATGATGCCAGGTAAAGTTTAGGTTTAGACCTACTCTTTTTAAAGTACTCTTCGACACTCACGACACCTCCCAATTCAGCACAACTAAACCTGGTGTTTCGAGCTGACATTGCTCCAATTCTTTTGATCGGTTTGGTGTGCCCCAGGTGCAGCGTCTTGACTTTTATCCTGCCGAATGATTTTGGTAAGGTGGGCATAGCACCACGCGAACCATGCGAAAAGCTCTGCAAAGCATCGGCCAGGTTACCTGGGGCGATGAATGCTGTCATGCAAGCATTTCTAGGAAAGGTGGATTTAGAAGGCTTATACAGGTCCATAAACAAACCCATAGACATACACGTTGACAAGAAGCTCCTTGTATGAGGTTCGTATCGATGTATAAAATCCCTGGATTGCCTCCACGCTAGGCCCGAGTTTCATTCTCTGGCTTGAGGCCGGGAAGAAGTACCGATTCTTGCCTACCCGAACACCGTTGCGACTAGCGTGTTGTTGAAGAACGAGATTGAGGGCCGATATTAAGGGAAGTGGATCGTAGTCTCGTGATTCCGCCTTTCCGCTCATGAAACTGGCGAAGGAAGTTAGATAGATTCGATCATACAAGCTGGAGAACATACTCTATTAACTGAGCTGGGTTGAGCTCTCGCTCAAACTTGATGCTCACGATGTAAACTTTCGCGCCTGGTCTCGGGGATGTGTCAGGGGCTTCGAAAAAAGGCACTTGTATATCCATCGGTTGAGGTAGCTTCTTCGCAGAGATCAATCGCTGGGTGCGATCGTGAGCTATGTATGGAAGGTGCGGGGCACAAGCAGTACTTTGCTCCACGAGCTCAAAGATACGTGTTTTAATGCGATTGATCTCTGTCTTCGGGCTGATCTCTACAACGTAGTCGTAAATAGGGCCCTTAGGAAGCTTCACGGGGAAGAAGTTAGCCCTCAACGTGATGGGAGTGCCTAGCGTTCCAAATCCAGGACGCAAAGGCCGATCAGGTATGACTTTCAACGACTTAAACGCTTCAATGAGCAAAGTCTGATTAGCATCATCAAGACGAGGAGGTATATTAGCAGGAGAGTTCTCAGCATAGATCACCGGGCCACCACCTGGGTGACCGCCACGACCGCCACGACCGCCACCTGGATGACCGCCACGACCACCACCTGGATGACCACCACGGCCTCGGGGGTCATATAAGCCTGGATGGCCGCCTCTTCCAGCAGGACCGCCACGGGAGGCTGGGCTAGCTCTTCCACCCCCAGAGCCATCTGAGCTCTGAGGAGTGTAGTAGCCTCTGCCGCCCCTCCCTGGAGGTCCGCCTGGTCCGCCTCGGCCACGCAAGTCGTTGCTCGGATATCTGCCACCTCGTTGTCCTCTGGTATTCATGGGTTGTGTCGCAGGAATAGGGTAAGGTTGGTGGTAGGTATGAAGGCGTGGATCCACTGCGGTTTAGGTTTAAGAAGGTTGGGATAAGCGCCCGGATTTTATCGTCCTTCATGCATACTCTTTTGGTTTTGCTATCCACATTTGTCCATTGCTGTGATCCTTACTGTGATACTGAAAGCTTCATATGACCGCAGCGGGTCTGCTGTTGTGCCCATTTATTGTTATGAATCTGGAGATGAGATAGCGAACGCATCACGGCGAAGCGACCACAAACATGGCTAGAACAGATTGAAACGGACCCTGCATAATCCCCCATAACGTATATCTGGGTACTGAAAACCCTTGAGGAGGCTCAGGAGTAGCCACGAGGTGTCCACGAGTGCGACTGCCGAAACTTTCTAGACGCTGGTGCGGTAATTATAACTCTGATTCCACCTAGAATGAAACGTGGCCGGCCAATGGTCAATGGAACTCAGATTCTAAGTCCCCGTTTTTAGCGATAGACACGAGCGAACAGAGCACATCATGGTATACTCACAATCAAGGATCTCCAAGCACGCATCATCACATCCACTGTGTATGGAGCCGAGGCAAAAAAAAAACTTCAATGAGATCATGAGGTCCATCTGTGAACCCAATTTTTGGTGGAAGGTCCAACTATCCCAATCACACAAGTTGACCATTGACCATTCAACGAGCAGAGACACTCTGAAAGTAATATTTAGAACCTTTGTTCATAGTCCCAAGGCTGTGTGTAGAACTAGACTTGAGTAAGCAGGGCAGAGACATCGTACATGCAAAAGCCTCGTGGTCGACTGCGTGAGCCGTATACGTAGAACCAGAGGCACTGTCAAAAAACGCAGCAGTGGCAGCATCGCGATCTATCTGGGAGTCGAACCCGGTGTTCGCGTGGGTAATCAATCAAGTCGATGATGCACAAAGCGTTGCCAGTGAGCCAGCGGGAGTGTTGTATCTGTGGAGTTTTACGCGATAATGAGGATTCGTCCGAGTGAGTGACTCGCGAGTGGAAGAAGGATGTACTGTTATCCGTGAGCAAAATGAATCGGAATCAGCCGTTATGTCAGTCTGCGTTGGGGGGTCGAACCCGACTTTAGCCTTCTGGTCGGGCGGAATGTCGTATGCCAATCATACAGGTTGACCGTTGCCATTAGACGAGCAGAGACGTCGTACTATACTTTTGTTCGAGGCTAGAAACAGAGGCACAGGGGGTTACTCACTCAACCTTGATACTTGAGTATCAAAAATGAGCGAGAATGAGCCGACTGACTAAGATGACGAAAGAAAGTGCGCAAGTTTCTTTCGGATTTGGAAGATGGCGATCTGGGAGCACTCAAAACGCGAGTCGATGGGGTCTTTGATCCAGCGCGTTAAGCGAGGAGGGGGCGTTGTGTGTATTGGTACAGTTTTCATGATGTGGAACGCGTACGGGAGCGCCGAAGTTGAAAAATTTCATGTTGAGATACGGGGACCCGATGGGGAGATTGGTCATGACGTTCATAGGTTGTATTAGTATGCAATCAAAGCAGCGGCTTGAACTTGAGTGGGTTCGGGAGGCTGAAGTACAGGTACTTGCAGTGAAAACTCGAAACAACTCCATCGCATAGATCGGCCTGGCTGTCGAACTCAGTCAGGGCACCGAGTGATATCCATCATTGCGGAAGTCCAGGATACGAACCTGACAGGGCGGCTGTGATAGCGTTGGATGGACTTTGTTTGTTGAAGGGCTTACATGGGACAAGGAAAAAAGGCGTCAAAGAAACAGAGAAGGTCCTCTAGTCGAACCCAGTGTACACAGATTTGAGGATGACAGGTATCGGTAGGCCGTAGAGGCTTTGCATGATGACGTGTACGGTTGCAGGAGGAGAGGCGTCAAGAATGTGCAGTGTTTATTTCTTGATCAGACTCGGACAGCGTCCGGGCATGGAACTTGGAAGGTGTTTGACGTTAGAAGTTGTGCTAATGGTTATAATAAAGCCGGTGAATGCATATGAGGCGTCGATGAGGAAGTAAGAGGGAGTGATACACTACAGGAGCGAAGATGGACATGCAGTATATTCCAAGGGAAAAAGGACTTGCACGAGAAGACAATTTTTGTCTCAGGAAACCTCTCTGCCTGGGAGTCGAACCCAGCTTTCGCGCGTAATGATGTGTCATCGCACTTGTATGACAGGCGCGTGTACTAACCGATATACTAGCAGAGATTACAGCAAACAGCAAAAGCCAACGCACATGGACTTTGAGTCCAATCGTTCAACGTTAGCGGTCAACGTTTGACACTCGCTCAAATACATTCCCCTCCGAGCACGCTCTCTCGGCTTACGCCGCGGCCCGCACGCCTCCAATGCATTGATACAAGCTTCCACTGGGCTGGGACGGGCAGATGAGGCGTTTGCACGGAGTACATTGATGTCCGGGATCAGGTATTCTGTACGTTTTTTTCACCTATACAAAATATGTACGGAGTCTGAGTGGTACGTCCTGTCAAGATATTGATACTTAGCCCGGCTCCTCCCACCACGATCCACTCAATTCCACATCCAGTGCGGGATCTGCACTGTACCTCTCTCTCCTCTGGCTTGCCCTCTTTCTATGCCCATAAGATCACCGCTTCATCGAGATACGGCCCGACGGGATGGTCCAGGCATAAATCACTGACGCAGGTGCAGACCCGGGGTTTCAACTTAGGCGCATGCAAACTGTCAGGGAGGGACTTGGGTGAGATGTCGTATTGATCGTCTGTGGGCGGGGTTGGGGGACGTTTTCCACCGCCAACCCAACTAGCAGCACCGCGCGCTCGTATAACAGGAGAGCTTCTCCGGCGCACCTAGACCGATGAAGAAGGCGAGGCGAGGGGGACGCTCCAGCGTCGATGAACCAGAACCTGAGGCCTGAAGTTCGTACCATTATCAAAGTATTACGCTCCTGAAGCTGCCGAAACTTTATCGTTGTTTCGCAGACATCTGTCGTCGGGGGCCAGGGACTTGTAAGGGTGGAGTGGACTTCGGGATCGCCGGCGAAGAGGGCCCCTAGCGGGAACTTGGAAGCGGGAACGGAGGTGAGACTTTTGGCAGCTCGAAGGGCTTGTAATGTGTGAGGTGGATCACCGGGTTCGAGGGGGTGGAGTCAAGCATTTTATAACGATCCTGAACCTGCGGGAAGAGTGCAGCAGGAGATTTCAACCAGAAACAAAGGTGAAGACTTAGACAAGGACAAGCTGACGGTGTCACTATCTAAACAAATGGCGCGCGATGTGGCGAGGATGCTTATCAAAAGAGCGCTGTGGGTGCGATCCGGAAGATTGGTTCTTTCTGAAATTCACTTTGACGAAGTATTTCCGAGGCATCCGTGCTACTTCTACTCAATACTGCTGGAAAATGGCTTTGGCTCATGTACTTATGGTCTTCTCTCTTGGTAAATGACGAGTCTCTGATACAATGGTTACACACGAAAAGCGCTCTCGATTTCTGGAATGACACGCGGATGCCTGGGCTTCTATAATGACTTGTCTTCCTGATGGACGGCTCCGAGAATGCTCCAAAGATCTTGAGCTGGATGTCTCGTTGGGAATCGCGGAACTGAGTAGGGTCAGAGAGACATCGTTATTGAAAGCTGATTTTTTCCAGCGAAGAAACCTCCCGCACTTAGCTCCTCTCCGAATGCAAGCACAGGCGAGCACTGTTCGATAACAATGACGAAGAATCTTCTATCGTACTTACTTTTTCCTTGAAGGATCCGCGACTGAACCTTACGTCAAAAGAAGCAGCTCGTAGGACTTGTAAGGATTACTTTGGGAATTCTCAATCACCACCCTCGTCCTTGTTCAATCACCCATGCGACATTGTCGCCTCCTTGCCTACTGGGATCGTCCCTCTGTTCTGCAATGAAGAGGGGATTTCTGAATGGGAAGACTAAGAATCCGAGGCCAGCGACTGATCAGGGGAATGCCACGAATTCAAGCATCGAACAATTCAAAGGTAGTTGATGATCCTCTCAAGCATTGATTCAACTAACATATCCTTCAGAAAATGAAGAGGTTTTCAAGCCAATGATCGATAAGCTTTTTGGAAGTGGCGGCACTCTTGTGAATCTAGGTAAGACTCATGGTCATTCAACCTCATGAACGTCTCGCCCATGCTCTGAACAGATTCCGGTCATGTTGGTCTCAACGTTAAGCTGCCCATCGGGAAAGTAGATACGAGCAAGTGGCACTTCTTCACTTTCCATTTTGTATCTAACAGCGGAATTAGCGATCCCTGAGCATTACGTTCCGAACACACTTCAACCCCAGTGAAAAGTCCGTCGAGCCGGATTGAGCAGGATCAAGTCAAATCGACGTGATCGAGCCAAATTGAACTCATCAGGATAAGATCGACAAGATATGATCTTCTTCGAGTGAATTCTTCGAACTTTTCAACGCCAACTTTGCTCAGCTTGGTCAATTGTTTGACCTGACTCCAAATGTTCTACTGTAACTTTGCTTCCTCCATCTACT
>JAGGAW010025785.1:30592-70400 GCA_017657375.1 Termitomyces sp. T27 | reverse complement strand
ATAACTTATCAGCAAGTTTCGGCATAATCACTCAATGAAAACCCATTACAGCTATATGCATCGCTTTATTAGCCCTCTTTTAACTGCCTGTATGAGTGCTACCAACGTTTGACCAACGTTTACCGACTTGTCCGAAGCTCCCGACAGTCACTCTCTGTAATATTTGAGTCTCATTGCCATTGGGTCGAGCCACTTTGCAGAGTCTAATCACGTCTAAGCGAGCACAATGTTTGCGGCAGGCCTGCTATGGTGGTCGGACTTAAAGACGTGTTATTTGCGTTGCTCTCGTCTTCATCATGACTTGCGCCCATAACTTCCATTGGCCCGACAATTGCCCCATGTACGCAGTACAGAACAAGCGATGAATATCAGCTCGTTTAGTTTCACCCAGCTTCCATACAGCCAACAAACATCTCGCACGGGTCAGGTCAGTCAGCGAAAGAGCGCACACTATCGCTTGCAAACACAGTCATTAGAGATTCTAGAGTGCCATAGATTTGGTTAGACCTGTACGTCCTACGCAAGGCAAGAAGGATCCACAGGTACCACGTTGCAGGTCAGGAGACAGACACCAACTTGAACAGGAAAAGCAAGAGAGCTCCTAAAGGATCATCAGTTTTGACGTTCTTCGGGGAAACAATATATCTACGATTGAACCAGTGAAACCAGTACAAGTACAAGTAGTGTGTGAGGGTACCAGCCGAAACTCTATCGACTCGTAAGGGGGTGAACGGGCATTAAGTGGCATTGAACACTGGTGTATGGAAGGGTCATGAACAAGGAATAGTATGTTAATGATCATCATGAAGGGAGGAATGGGAAAGTGTCGGGACACGCAGTAGACTTTCAAAGCCTGCCCGCCCTCTCCGCCGGTCACAGAATAGAAATGCCAATGCCTGTGCTAGTGCGCGTATATCATGACAGATGGTATCGTAACGGCAATTTCGTTTACAAATACAGAGCGAGAAAGAGAATCTTCTAATCGTTGCTGTTGGCTGTCACCTGGACGAGCATCTATAGATTTAGCGTGAAGAACGTGGATAACCAAGAAAGAAGAAGGGCCATAGGGGGAAGGCTGTGGAGGTTTGGTAGAGTCGACGTGAATGTGATCGTGATCCGGCAGATGATGGCGATGCGATGCAACAGTCCGGAGGGGAGGATCTTATGGGGACCATCCTTTCGCCATGAAATGCCACGACACCTTGAGCTCACCGACGCTAAGGCTGTCCAGTTTTTGGAATAGTGACGGAGACATATCTGTTGAGTCTCTATCAGATGACATCCAAAAGAAGGGAATTGGATTAAGGCTAACCGATGTCTGAATCTCCGCATGACTGACAGCTGTCCCTCGTTTTGCCGTAAGCTCTCTTGCCGTTCCTGGTGTTCACAATTTCGACCCACTGTCGAGGATTGTTAGGACAAGAAAAGCCAAGATCTTGGCACTTACTTGATTGCAGTTAGCACCCCCGTTTGCATCGTACCGTGACTTGGCTATGGCTATAATAGGATCGCTGTCTCTGTCTCTATATCCACAGTTACCTAAGCCTTTAAATGAACAAAGGACAAAGTCAGGGTTTGTAGCAAGGGTTTCAGGTATAGCAACGTGCCAACGTGGAACCAAGTCCCCTAAACACGTGAGGTAGGGAGGAAAGACGATCAGTACGACGAATGGTACCGCGACTGGGGACGTGCTTACCCTACCAACATGGGTGATACGCTTTTCAAGGTTAACTTCGGTGGAGTTGGCGAAGAATTCTGGGATAGGCACAGCGATCGTGACGAGGACCGAGGCAAAGAGCGCGAAAAGCAACAAGGAAATGCGATACATGAATTCTAAGGTCGACGGGGGAAGGACAAAGTAGTAGCAGTAGATTTTCAATTGCGAGGATGACGTCGACTTGAGCTGAGTGGCAAGCGTAACTGTAGCGAATTGCGGGGGAGAACTTGGAATACGTCAAGTTACACATCGGATCGTCGGGGTATTTATACATGAGGAGCTGCGTGGCAATTATACTAAAGCGTGTTTAGGCCACAATCGACGACTTCGGCCGTGCCAAGTATAAACACAGACTTGACAACTTCATCATTCCGAATTCGGATAAAGCAAGAAGTTTCCATAGCGAGTACTTGCGGTGATTTGGGCAATGGACGAAAATATAGCGAAATGAGGTGACAAATCCGTCGTCGAAGGGGCGTGCCCCTTTGCCGTGTCTCGGAAGGATTTCGAAAGAGCGGACCCATCCATCCTTTCAAAAGATTTCGGACAGGCTTCGGACCGCGGTGATTCCATGTACGAAAGCGTGGATAAGCGGCATGTCGCAGTTTCAAGCTCTCGACGGGGCTGTGAGACACGTTAATGATCGCACAGGTTTAGATTGGAATAAATTATAACAGGTAGAATGCAGTAAAGCAAGAGAATGACAGCAGAGTTTAAATAAATTTGTCAGCAAGGATGAACAAAGAGATTATTCAATCATCTCATCGTTGATGCTGTCAAACCGGTGATTGCTACTTGATATCGTGTCCTGAACACACGGCGCGTTCTTTCGCTAGGTACTTACCCTGGCGCTTTTTCTTCTTTTGTATACATACACTCTCCGACTTATGTAACCGAAATCTCGGTGGCGGTGTGCCTGAAGGCAGTTGAAGGCTCGAGTTTTGGTATTCCTCTACGAGCTTGCCACGATGCATGAGAAGCGTAGAAGAGGTGTAGCTTCCCAAATACGTCCACTCTTCACCTTCTGACCATCTCAGCTTTCCATGAAGTTTTTAGTCCTTGTCGGAAGCTTCGTCCTCCACCTCAAACCCCCCCGGGAAATCTTCCACTTGTGTTGTCACCCAGACGGGAGTAGCAGTATGAACAGTTCTAAACCGTTTTAAGCCCGCCTTACGACAATTTCAACGCAATTCCTTTAGAAATCTCGCCACCCCTCAAGAGAGTGCAATTGGCAAAGTCGTATGTAAGTCCTGTATTTCCATATGGAGAGTTCTTTTGTCAAGGTTTGACCCTCGGTCCTCGAATGCTCGATTTTGATTTTCCCGAATCGAGCTAGAATATGCCGACGCGACGTATTTTATTAATACCGTTTCGAACATATCAATTAGATATCCATCGATATCCGGCTTATTTCTGGAACATATCGGCCGATATCTCTTTCTCTCAAGAATGAATGGATGGATGAAACGCGTGGAATCAAACATCTGATCATCCCCACTGAACGGACATGAAAGCTTGGCGCAATACAATCCTGCAGTCCACGTTTTGATTCACCTATGAGAAGACACGGACTTTGTGCGTGCTGCTCTGAAGTTACGACATTTCATACCATCGTATCGGAGCATGTCAATTGTCCTGGACTCCGAACGATAAAGAGCGAGCGTAGTGAAGTTGCGATATAGTAAGTATTCAGATCCCAGTATAAATGGAAGGTTAAAAGTCTTAGATGGCGCAGAATCGGAAGACGGGAAAATGCGACATCGAAATGTAAACCTATTGATCAATGTGGTATCCTAGGCTGATGAATCTTATACTCGGGTGTGTAGTCTACCGATACGTGTCTCGCGGCAATCATGTCAAACATGGATACATGAATATTGGTGCCGGCGTGTAACTTGATGACTTGGCCATATGTATAAGGTACTTTGGTGACACTGGCAAATTCGCTCATCAGACATATTTTCAGTCGATTTATAAGTAATAGCGGCATACTTACAATATAGATGGAAAAATAATTCTCATGCTATAAAGGGATGGTCTATGGAGAGTGTTTAGTGAAGTTTTATGTCGTTTTTCTGTCCTCCCCAGCGGGAAATAGAGCCATACGCGCGCCAGTGCGACCATTATGGTCTGGATTTCTTGACGCGTCACGACGCGTCGACGTGAGATCTCAGATCTCAGCCTGGTGACCCACGAGACATCCACGTGATTCCATTGTCAGATTCGCACGTGACCTCATACTTTGTCCTTGCGCGCAGCAGTGAGCACTACTCAGCGCTTTCGGCCCGTCGTTTTTAACTTAGGTACTAGCGGACTTTTCGGCCAGTCTGACACGCCAATCACGTCGGGAATAATTTCACCCTGCATCAATGCAGTCTTCTGGCCAAACTTATGGTCAATCCCTTCCAGTGAAGTCCAATTGACTCAGACACCAACTAGGTTCCCTAATACCTCCTCTAGGACCAAGTGGAACGGATAGCGGCTTTGTTCGACGTACATTTAGAGCTTCTAAGCGATGTAAGTTCCAGCGCGGAAGGTCTACATCGCAGCTTCACCCAGAGGATTAGGTTCGCGAACTCCACAGTAGTCGCGCTGCACTCGAGAGAGAATATGCGGCAAAACTCCAGACACTATCCAAGAAAGCGGCAGAAAAGAAATGCAAGATGGAAGTAGCACTGGCCGTTGGCGAGCATCCCACAAAGGCATCGAACTCAAATACAATCATGCAGAAGTAATGGCCAATTGCAGTCTTTCCAGAAAAAGCCTACTAATGTGCATCTGCCGTAGTTCGCTAATTTCTGCCTACACCGAACTCATGGATTCGATGGCTAATACGGCTCAGGATCACGTTAATATCGCGGACAGCCTCACATCGCAGGTGGTCGAGGTTCTGAGGGGAGTCGAGAAGAAGAATGAAGAGGCAAAAAAGGCGGTTGGCTATAAACATCACAGCTTCAGTATGCTTCCTATTGACTTCTTTTCCCAACCAGGAAATGCAGTTCTTCCAGAAGTTGCTAAGTGACAGAGATCGTATCTACGCTGAACGACTCAAGGTTAGTAGTGATCGACTCCTGAAACACCATCGTGTACCTCACATCGAAGAATTTCAGTGCAAGCAGAAGGTAGACAAAGCTTTCCTTCCTAATGAGTCGATGAATGATTTTGATTCACTTTGATTCACAAGTATGATGAAGAATGTAACGAAGTTGAATTATATCGGCAGAAGCAGGTAAAGCCGAAACACGCCATCTTCCATTCTTCCAAAAACTCACGTAACAATCTACGACCACAATGTCGACAGGTCCGTGCGCAAGATGACAAGCACGCTGAGCGGGCGGCGAAGCAAGCAGAACAACAGCGTAACGAAATGCTGAATAGCAAGAAGTCCGTATTGCATTCTCATATTGCGATCAATCTGAATCTCGCATATCAGTGTTTACTTGATTTCAATTGCTGTTGCGAACAATGCTAAAGCACAGTTTTACGATGCCAGTTTACCTGCTTTAGAAGATGTACGTTCGATGTCAATTTCCACTTGAATCATGACTTAACAGAAACATTGTAGCAATTTCGTGTGTTTTCGGTTCATCCGACGGAATCCGATGACCTCTACTGATTTTGAATACGTTATAGAACAGCTTCAACAACGTCTTGTTCAGAGATTCGCAAAAATACTTCAGCATTCTCAGTCGCTCCAGCTCTATCATCTTGATTGCCTGAGGAATCATGTAAGCCGAGTAGATGCTGCGTTTAGTCGAGTCGACCCTGTCAAAGATCAGAATTTCTTCATCGAGCATAATATTCGCCCATTTACGGCACCAGCTGACTGGAATTTCGAACCCTGTATAACACACTATGACACAGCAAGTCCCATCCGTGTTTTTGATGGCTGGTAACTTATACCTATCTTTACAGAGTGGGATAAGCATCGAACCAGCTCCAAAGATTGTACTCCAGAACAAGCTCAGCAGATGCAGATCGAAACTGCAGGAGTTGGCCCCTCTCATAGATACAAAGCGTGTGTTCCTTGTTCTTGATACGAAATAATGTCATTGATCGCTAGTCCTACAGGCAAGGAATTAGACCAACTCTGGAGCCAGTTTTCCTCGTACAAGATTGATCATACCATTGGGCCTATTGATGAATTGACCGATGTAAGATAAATAATGCATGCTGATTTGGGTAATTGGCGCTTGATATTCACTTTATAGAACCTGTTAGAAACTCGACATCAGCTTGCACTCTATTCATTCTCAGAGGGAGTCCTACGATCCGAGGAAGAAACTATTTCATCTGTGATCGGAGGTGAAGTATCTGTTATTATAAATCCTTCATCTTTCCATTCTCATATCATGTCAGACGACGAGGGTTCACAACGGCCACATTCGTTCAAAAGTTCGACATTCTCTATTCCTACACAATGTGAATGTTGTAAGGTATTTGTTCCAGGCGAATTGCACTCTGTGATCCTGACGATATCTATCAACTACAGACGACAATCTGGGGATTAAGTAAACAGGGGAAAACCTGCAAACTTTGTGGGATCTCTGTACACTTTAAATGCGAGCTTAAGGTGACTTCTTTCTATTTCGACGAATAGATGACTCATGATGCTTACGCAGATACCAGCTGACTGCCAGCAAGGGAGCGTTGTCAGATCACAATCGACTATTCGACCTGGGTCAACAATGTCCCGCACCAGTTCACGAGGCAAGAGAAATTATGACACTTCATTTCGATTCATTCACTTTACCAATTCGCCCCTTCAGCCTCAATCGCCTCATCTACACATTCTTCCAGCGTTTCATCTTTCATACCATTCATTGCGTCCAATGTATCGACAAAGGATTCTTACCCGACAGCTCGGGTGTTATTCGACTTCACCCCAACCTCTGAGTTTGAACTCGAAGTATCCGGTAAGATTGATTTCCGTGATTATCAATCATGTCTACTTAATTGTAAGATGACAAAGAGGGCGAAATGGTCCGTGTGGTAGAAGCCGATGATGGCTCTGGCTGGATGAAGGTCGCCAATATGCAAGGGAAAGATGGCCTCGTCCCCGCTTCCTACCTTGAGCATGCGGACCCGAGTAAACCACCGGCTCAAGGTGGTTCCGGCCAGCACGGTAAATCTTAATTCACTAGTGGCGATCGCTGTTTTGTAAGCATCACGACAGTGCGTGCTGTGTACGCTTATGACGCACAGGGGCCGGATGAGCTAGGCTTGATTGAAGGCCAAATTATCGAGCTTACAGGGGGCCCGTCAGGTGGCCGAAATTACGGTAGTGGATGGTGGGAAGGTAGGTCTAACTCGTGTGTGCCGCCTCGCTTCCCAATCGATAATCTAATATATTTTTGTGATAGGTATCGATTCCACAGGGCGAAGGGGAATATTTCCAAACAATTATGTTAGTCTTCTAATTTTCATTTCATCATACGAGAAGTTGATGGCCACCAGGTGGAGTTGATTTAAATGTATCCAGTAGCCACATCACGTACGTCGGTCTTCAGTATACTTGGGACTATTGTCCTGTGGATCTTCTCACTGCACATGTGTCGTGTGCTCATTGTCGTAGTAAAATTGTTATTTAAAAGAATAGGAACAATTACACCAAGATGAAGGTTGCAGTAATCATAGCAGCATCCAAAATTACGCCTCCTTCAACCGTCAAAGATTTTCTCTGTCTTTTCTTTGTTAGGAAAAGAAAATAAAGAAAAGACAAAACGTCGTTCGGACGTGTTCGTTCTGTTCAGTTAGCAAATGCGAGTTTGAGCTCAGGGATTCGCTTCTGCATTCATGTTGGAGCCGGGAAATGGACCACTCGGTCCGGCGATATGTTTGTCCCTTTTAAAAATCATCAAGTGGACAACTCGTTCTATGCAACAAACGTGAGCAGTTCCTTGCGCCCCTCTTCTGCATTAATGTTGCGGCCAAGAGAGTCGAGACGATCCGGCGATACGGCTTGCCAGAGTCTTCTGGTGGCGTTTTTGTGAAGGACCCATGTTGGAGGACCCATGAGCTCCGAATGTCGATCTCAAATGTGATCTGCTTGGGGGCCCATGGTCCATGAGCTTGACGGATCCAATTGGTGACAGGACGCGTCACAGGATTCCGCGCAACATGTTTTCTATAATTAAGGTGCACAACGACAACATTCACCCAGGTTAGGAAAGCATTCTGTGAGACAGAGGTGGGAGAGATCTTGGCGAAGTCATAGGCACACACGACTTGTGCTCTCAATCCCAAGTTGACATAGAGTTGAATTTCCCAGAAGAAATTATCTCGGGTCTGTGGGCTGAGAATGGATCTGTGTTCGAAAGTCTTTCGTCCGACAAAAATTCAAAGCGAAGAGGCGTACATCATGCCACATCTTTCCCTCGACAATCCTATACGGAACTAGACAGCACCATGTCCTACTGGCAGTGAAGGTGCTCAAAATTTGGGCTTTTAAGTCGGTGGGCCAAGATCTCGAACTGGCTAGCGAGGATTCTACAGATCGAGAAGCCAGACCTGTGATTGTTGGAGCCAGAAAAGGGTACCTGGTGGAAACAGTAGCTCGAGTCACCTGGTCTGTCGTTTGGTCGTTTGAGTTCACCTCATGCGGTTGAAACGAGCGAACTGATTTTTATTTGGCAGATCTTTGCATCTCTCTATTTCCAAATGTACGGATTCGGTTCCTCTTCCACGCAAATAGAGGGCAGTACCCGCCCAAAGGAGTAGAGTTTCAGCGTGGGTAGCTGACCATCCGGAAAACCGATCTTTTGGCGTTCACGAGGCTTCTTACGTATCAGGAGGGACTCTCCTATCGATGGTGACTGGGAGAAATGGATTGAGTGAGCTTGGAAATCCGCGAAAGGCAAGGAAATCTACTTGGATAGGCATTTGAGATAGCTTCTATGATTAGGACCAGATTGTGCGGCGCAAGGCGACAAACACGAGTCCTGGAAGGGTCTGGGTTATAAAACATCACCTATTCGCCGCACACTTCTGGAGACAACTTGCCCTTTCCCCCTACCCAGAGAAAAGTACGACGTTCCTACCAGTCATCGACGTCGATCCATACGATTTCTCTATCGTTTGCAGATTTACATCTCCTACCCCGTCTATATCCTCTGACCTGATGGTGAGCATTGTCCTCCAACTTACAGACCACCACCTTACTGGTTATGGGATAGACGCGGGCGTATCATGTCGCCGACAGAAAGTATCGAGCTATAGCGATCATTGCTTGCTACCTTTCTATTGACCTGACAGTTTCAGGTTTTAAGGACCGAGATTGGGCACTTAAGACTCGGCCTCCATACGAACATGTCGAAAGAAAGGCACTCATCTAGTGGACGTATGCTTGGCTCGTCGACATAAAAACACGCGACGATCGTGCAGCCTCGGAGAGAAACGAGTAATACCTTTACTGATTATATTTTAGGTCATCTGTAAGACTCCACCACAAGATTTAAATGTTTGTTCAACATGAAGGTCAGTTTGTTGTACGGCAGCGAGAAGGATGACTGACATTATCAAAAGAATCACTCTAGACGCTAGACTGCCTACGGTGGCACCCTTTCAACATCGAGTCTTCCGATACGCGAAGAAACCGAAGTCAAACTAGATTTATGTCCATCGGTCATTTAAGAAAAGCATTCTTTTAAAAGTCCAACCCAGAGTACACCACAACACGACCCGAAGCTTCGGCCATCTTCGTGGCTAAGACGTAAGCTGGTAAGTTCGCCAAGATCATTTTTGTTCGAAGGTCTGGCGATAACATATGAACCGGTACAACCTACATAGAATATAGCTCAAGGTGACCAGAAGCTTCGACCATCATAACGGCTAGGACGTAGGCTGGTAGGTTCGCCAAGATCATTTTGGTCCGCTGGTCTGACGACAAGATATGGAGCCAGTCCTAACCAGAGTACACCACAAAACGACTCGAAAGCTTTAGCCATAGTGTTGGCTAGGATGTAGGCTAGTAGGTCCGCCAGGATCATCTTGGCTTGATGGTCTAACGACAAGATATGAAGGCACTACCAGACGGAGTCTAGACGGTATGGCGACAAGACACGCAACGGCTACGTGACGGGGTCCAGACCTCGTTCGATCTTCCCGGACGTACCTGGAGATGCGCAATCTGCATATACACTCATTTTCTCCAGCAGTGTGCTGTCAAACTGGCCGTGTAGTGCGCAGAGACCCAGATATCCTCGGTATCGTCGTCGTAGCACCCATTTTTCGCGAGTAACCTCTGCAGCGCTCGGTGTGTTCGCCAGATGTCGCGTGGCTACTCCTGCGATGGATGACTGCAATGACGATTCTGCGGACGGAAGGGAACGGTGTACCCACAGCTGTCTTGCCAGCGGCAAACTTTAAAGTAAAGTTCGAACTCAAGATTAATCCTATGTTTGTCATCACGGGTTCACGTAACTGGAAAGGCTAACACGTAGAACAAGAATCCCTCAATAGGCGGCGAGCAGTCACCTCGTAGTTTTTCCTTAAGCTTATTTTCTTCTGATCTCTTGAGTGAAATGTCAATGTTTCCCGACGCGATCAGGTTTTGGTTTTTCCGATTCTCCAATTGGGAGTGAGCGCGTTTCATAGTTCTGGTGAGCTAGCTGAGAGTCTCCATAAAAGTGTCTACGCGTACTCCGCGCGCGTTATCGACACCATCGCTCCCGAGTACATTGATACTTCTTGTGTAAGGACCATCACGTGCGGAAAATTATAGCATTGAATACAACTTGGATAGCAATACAACGACTGATAGGACTAGCAGGAAAAATCACACATGTACAGACCACGCTATGGCGCTACCGGCCTCCTACTAATGATGTTCTCAGGTACGGTCCATTTGCACCCATCCCATACGACACGGACGATGGCATCGATGTCGGCATACCCCCTTGCATCGGGTTCATCGACATTCCATTTGATGGTGGCGGCCCAGGTGTCTGATTGTGAGTTTCTCTGACCGAGCTTCGATCTTCCCGTTCTGCGATCGTCGCACCGGTTCGACTCGTATCCGTGAGGCCATTTGACACAGTGAACGTCTGACCGAGCCCATAAAGCTTTCCAGAGTACTCGGCATGATTAATCTGGTCGTTGAAGTACAGTTCACGTATCTTGAAAAATGTAGTTGCAGTAAGGAGAGAGTCTGAGCCGGCTTGATTCGATGGCCCAATCCGTTGTATCTGTATCTGTGCTTAAGTCGTCTTGAAATATCGCAACACATAAGAGCGTACACCCAAATCATCAGCGAGCTCTTGAAGACCCCCTCGGAGTATCTTCGTAGAACGCATAAGGAATTTGACATCGTATACAGTAGGGAACCATATTCGTAGTAAGTCAAAGAACTGGTCTTCGGCAGTGGGTAATGACTCTGCAGTCAGGAGTTTGACAAAGTAACCAAAATCGTAGCCACTGCGTAGCATAGTCAAGAAAAACTGCGATCCCAGTTGACAAAGGAAAAACTCACCTGCGACATGGTTCAAATCTCACAGATAAAGCAAATACGAGTACAAAAACTCACCTATGGAATGAAATCCACTTGGTTTCTGGAGATAACACCATACCCGACGTGATCATGAGCTCCGCAAAGTCATTCGGCATGATCCCAAACTCTTCATGCCGTTGAAAATCAAAACCAGACTTTTGCAAATGTTCTATCGATTCAGGCGCATACATATCATCGCTGATTTCGTCAAACCCATGAATAAAGGACAAGAAAAAAACACGACTCACTTCACATTAAACTTAAAATTGAACTGCCAACTCGAACACTCCTCAGGTAGATTCCCATCCTCGTCTGCTACCGTTACGCCAACCTGGATGATCTTCAACAGGTCAACATTACACCGCATCGTCTGGTAGTGATAATCCGATGACGTCTTGAACGTCCCGATAGGTCGAGCCACGACTCCCGGGAATTCTGTATCCTGAACCCAGCGTGAGTCGATGCTATTACTTGCAAGAGTAGCAAGACTCGACCATTGCGATATAGGGATATTTATCAATAATATCACGTATATTTCGCATTTCTACCTCAAGATTAGGCGCCCATACGTCTCTTATTCGGGACATATCGTGCGTAGAGTCTGTAGATGAGCGTGAGGGGGCCAGTTTGTCGACAGTAGTATGTAAGGAGGAACAAAGGAAGCCGACGATGTAGTTTGATTACGTGATATATGATTGCCATTCTTAGTAACGCGTCCCAGTGGCGCCTTGCCACCACATGATATGCATCTCTGAGTCTTTCTCTTCCTCAGGGCATCGGGTTTGGATTCAAGTAAAAATTATAATGGCCAGGACGTATTTTTTTTTTGACCAAGTCTCTGGCATCATTCTAGTTTCATCATTCTAAGCAAACCTTGGAAAAATGAATCGCAGGCAACTGAAGTTATAAGGTATTTTCAATCTCGTAGCTGGTGCTTGGTATCCGATCAATAGAATTACAAAACAAGTATACTTGACAATCAGATCACCAAGTCCCATCAATATTAATTTGTCTTGGTCTTTGTGCTTGCACGGAGTGCGCGTGCAATGTGACCATACGAGTCCATCATGAGCGCAATAGGAATGGCTACCCATCTGAGAGTACAAGAGGAGTTGGAATAGCTGCGAAGATCGACAGTAAGAAGTCACATACATAACGTTCATGAACTATCAAATAGGTCAATTAGAAGGCAGTAGTAATTTGTAAAAGACCCACAACAAGATACACCCATAAATAGAGTGGATTAGACGTGTCCAGATTTGGACTGCCAGTGAGCCATTCCGGGCAGAATGTCATCCAACTTGAGAGGTATGTCATAACCACAGATAAGTAGAAAATAGGATTCAACTAACCCGCCATATAACTCGGCAGTGCTAAGGACCACTATCCAATAATGTCTGGCGGGATCAGAACGTGCGAGGAGGTGAAGGATATAACAACAAAGCGGTCCAGCACCTAAAACAGTGAGAAGTTCAAGGGAAACGACTGTGGGATCAGCTGTGCCCCATCGAAAGTCTGCTGCAGCGTATTCTCGCCCTATGCTCGTATATTCAGCGTAAAAAAGAAAATGCAACACAGGTTTACGTACACATGTCGGCAAATGGTCCGGTGCTAGTGTTTACCTGCCTACCAAAGACTGACAAGTAGAGGAAAGATCCTTCAAAGAAGAAGTGAATGAGGGCGTCAAATGACTATACGAGTCCGTTTAATGTGTTCAGTCATTCCGACCCGGATATGAAAACAAAATGAAGAAACGCACAAGCCATATGAAAGTATATCTGTCAACACTACGAGAGTCGGAGGGAAGGTATATGCGTGCCACAAAGGTGGCTATAGTACCAGCGAGCACTACACCGCCTAGTGAGTATGCTGATGTGAGCGTAAATATGTCCGCAAGGGATTTAGAGGCTGGCGTGGACATCGAGGACCTGGTTCAGTTTTGAAGTGGCGTGACTTGTACGAAATCAACACGCGAGCGTGGCGATCGTATATCGGCCCGAGAATCCCGGGCGGCCCGAAAGATTGCCACTTACTTCGCCGCCTCCGTCTCATTCGCTTTTGCCTGATCACGACGTCTGTGGCCACTGTCCCGTGTCTTCTATCGGAAAAAAGTCATGGCGATAATTTCTGAAAAAAGGAGTGACACCAAGGCAGGCTTCTGTATGGACGTTACTGATCCTGGGACAAACTAGAATCCAATTCTTCTTCTTCTTCCTTGTTGCCACACCTCGCGCATCATGGACGTGGAATTTCTGATTATCAACAAGGCAAGGCTAACAAAAGTATCTTTCACGCACCTTTGGCATGGTTCAAACTTCAAACGGCTATTGACAAGTCGTGGCAAAGTCATGTCCGCAAATGGCCTTTTCTGAGCGCGAGTTGTCGGGGCCGAGATGCCATTTGTGGCTTCCTGCGATATCAACGAGATGATCTAGAGAAAGAAGCGGCTGATTCCGAGTCCATGTCCGTTTGTTTTCTGGTGATGATATTTACTCACCAGAGGAACAATCTATTCATCAGTCTCCTTCCTACATTCTCTTGTTCCTGCTTCTGTCGCTATCATCTCCTAGTGAGTTCCTTTTGCGTCTCTCTTCCTGATACTGATGCTGATTCTGATAGTGATAGGAGATTTATGTACTGATACCAATTTTAAGTTCTCCTTGCGGCGATGCACACAACTGTTTCCGTGTTTGGATCACTGTAGTTTCAGGGATTTACCCAGCGCCGCATATTCGATTACGGTAGAAGCATTATGCGGCGAACTATTGGCGTACTACCTTGTATAGCGCCCCGCTTCCCGCTTTGATACGCTCCATGGGCGGCAATTCGATGTTCTTCCCAGCCCCTCTCATATTATTGATAGTCCGGTGTACCAGGTAACGGTGCGTCTCATTTTTTCCGGGAAAAATGAATGGAGATTCCCACTGGACCTGGTCCAAAACCCCGGACCTTTTTGGGCGCACTTACACGGCACTACGCTGCAACATATGCAGTTTACTTGTTCTTGACCAATGGGAACACACGGCATACGCCGGGCGCGGGGTAACAAGGAACTGGACTACGTCGCGTTTCCTCAGGCGAAAATAGATGGAAGTTACCACCTGTTCCCACTGGACCTGCATAAATCCGCGAGGTTTTTTTGTGACGCGTTTACACGGGATCATGGATCTTGACAGTACGATGTATAAAAATAAGAAACCTCTGACAGTAAATGGATTTTATGCTTTTCTTTTTACGCTCCGATATTTATCTGAATTTTTGCAGGGAAGGAATCATTTTCACAGCTGGCGCCTAGGTAATGGTTATCTCCATTGCTCTGAAAGAGATTCCGCAGGATCAAAAGAAAAAAATCAATTGATTCGGTGATGTACCGAGGCATTCTCCGTCGATTGAGCACGCCTGAGTTCCAGCGAGTCTCGTCTTGACTTTTCTCGAGCTCGGATTGGCTTCGATTACTCGGTACTTTAGTCGACTCTGGACGTGATTTATCGCCGAAGCTATGACGGTGGCGGTATGATTCGTGTGGACAGTGTATGCACGTTCTGAACGAAGCCTGCATATGATAGACCTGCCGGTCAAGTCTTCCATCCAATACATGATACACTGGTACACACATCGGAAGCTTTAGCTTTATTGTAGCACATGCCAGGGGCTGGGAGAATATGGCGTAAAGGAGGCTTCCCTTTATTGTGGCCAATTCTCATGATTCAACATCAAGCCAATCACCTCTGTCGACATGACCACAGATCAACTTCGCATTTTTGGCATGCCGAGGATCCGTTCTGCCAGGTATGCGTCTCGCTCGGAAAGAAGGCGTAGATCGTGCGTGGGTCCCAATTCGTGAAGCTGGGTTGTTCTTGTGCCCCAAGGTCTTGATACTTGGCATTTGGTTGTTCCTTGGATAAGAATAAGACACTGGCAGATCTAAAGGTTTTGACTGAGGAAGCCAATCTTGACAGCGTCAGGTGGTGCAAACAATGCCATTTCCTCGAGGGTCGGCCGAGAGCGACGGCGCGCTTATCCACGGTGCCGGCTGCGTTGAAGACAATACAAAAGACCGGGGTGAAGTTATCAAAACCGCACCGCAGGTCGTGCGAATGTCGGCGCCGGAGCAAGGTCTTAGACGAACGTAGATTGGAGGGAAATGGCGGATATTTAGACCGACGAACCCGCCGGAAGATCGCGACGCGGATTGTCCTTGTGATTGCATGGCTGCAGGCCTCCACCAGGAGATTGGTTTTACCTCCGTACACCAGGGAATGGTGGATATTTTCTGGAATCTCGATTTCGGCAGTGTCCGTGATTCTCGCATATGGTGGCAGAGAAGAAGTGTATTAGATACATGGTTAGCCTTAAGTCTTTGTTTTAGTCCCTAGGTCTGAGGTCATTGGACGTTCTGACGGGCAGCATGCATGGTGGCGGGCCCATTGGGTTGGCGGGAGACGAGAGGAAGAGACGGGAGAAGGCCGAGAATGGAACCTTTTCTGCTAGACGGGGATAATGACGGGAGCGCCCGAAACGCCACGTTTGGATCGATCGATGGTTCGATCTTCCACGCCCCTTGCAATTGTTCGTGATCGCCTCTTTGTTTGTGGGGCCAACCAAAAAAATTCTGTTCTCATGGTTTTTAAATTTGCATGTACAGCTCTCGAGCAGTGTTCTGGTTCAACGTTTTGGTGTTGTCTCAGGCGGGGAGTGGTATTTACGTGAAGAGCTGATGAATTGATAGATCTATAATGGTATTATGATTCACAACTGAATTAGTATAGTAAATAGCTAAGAGCAGGAACGCGTGGTTCGACGACTGTGTATATCAATCATTATGTGTCCGTTGTGCCTGTAAACTTCCTGATCTCCGCCCACAAACTGCTTATACTTTCCACACTCAGCCCCGTCCGAATTCCACGCAACCCATTTACCATGTCCCCTGAGCCTCTCATCCTCCACGATTCTGCCTATCCTCAACCTGAAGAGCGGCCTCCGGACCCTCGTCCCCTCAAACGCCCTCGAAAAAATCCTTCGCCGAAGCAGGACACCCAATATGAATCCCAAGTCCCGCCTGTTGTCGACCACATCTTCATTGCCGAGGGAAACGTGACAAAAAAGCCTGGTGGCAAGAAGGTGTGTAGTCTAACAGAACGGGATGCGCGAGAGTGTCAAATGTTGACCTTCGCCATCGCAGGCGCCCCTCTCTTGCTGTGAGTGTAGAAGGTGTGTACATCACTCTCCTTCGAGTCTATACAGTAGCTGAACCTCTTACTTTTGTGTCGTCCAGACTCAAGCTGAAGGTCAACCGTTCTTTTCCTTCCTGGCCATGCATCGTACTCAAGATAATGAAACATTAGTGCGATCGTAACTTTCCCTGTGCATCGTGCAAGGTGTGTACTATGCTGTAACTCATCAGCGGATTTTGACAGCGGTTGATATGGCGTAAAGAAACGTGGGTGCGCAGAGATATGTCCCGAAGGTATGTTATCATACCATTTTACATTTATGATTTTTTTCCTCAAGCAGTAAACCTCAGGTGTACTCGTATCTGGCAAGGGTACCCGCTTCATCCTTGCCAACACCGAACAACTCCATTCCAAGATTCATGAAATGAGCGAGCGTATCCGTAATCTCGAGGAGGCACTCGAACATTGCCGGTGCACTTCCACACCACATCCATTGCTCACACCAGAGCTTCTTGCCGTAAAAAGTACAATGGGGCTATACGGTGGTACTCAAGCCGGCATAGACAATCTAAATACACCTGCCAATAACAGCCAAGGCTATTCCCATTCTCAACTTTTCGGCGGGAGTGCAAATGGACGGATAACAGAAGAGGCTGAAGAGCGCAAGATAGACATCGACCTGTCTATGACGCCTTCGTCAATGACAGCAATGAGCGAGGACAATCATAACGGAGGACTGACCTTACATGTGCGTTTCCCGGTCCGTTTTGACCTCTATCTCGGCTGCCCAGTTAACCCCGTGATATTCGCAGGCCTCCTCATTCGACAACCACAACGAGCTCTTCCAGGAAGTCGTACGTCTATCTCAATGCTATCCCCTCCCGGACAATGTGTCTCCAGAACCAAACCTCAAAATGCGGGAGTACATTCGTTCGATGCTCCCGCCTCGAGCCGAAGCCGACCACCTTTGGGACCAGGCTCTCCAGAACGCATTATGGCAGTACGTATCCCCTCCCCAGTCGCGCTTTCCTCTCCTTTCCTAACTAACAGAATGGCACTTGCTCAGGTACAACCCCCACCCGTCCGAAACGTTCTATCCCAACCTCGCACATCACTGCTACACGATCCCAACGCCCGACCTTTCCCCGCGGAGGCTTGCTCTCCTCTTCATGATCCTCGCCGTCGGGTGCCTTGTCGACCTTACGCACCGCCCGCCCGACTCCCCCGACGCTGAGCGGTACCACCAGCTCGCGCGTGCGTCGCTCTGTGAGATTCCCGTCATGGAAGAAACGAATGTTGAGACCATTACGGCATTATTTTATGAGATTTGGTATTTGCTCGTGTTCAGTGATAAGAAGAAGGCCGCGGGGTACGCGTGGGGGCTTATGGGGCTCACCGCGAAGCTTGCACAGAGCGTAAGTCAGAACGTCGATCGATCAGTCTTCGCTTCTACATTTTACTTCGAATGCCATAATGTTGGTTCTGATACGCGCTCTTTTTGTATACAGATCGGCCTGCATAGGAACTCGGCGGGGGGTGTGAAAGGTATTCCTGAAGAGGTTGAGAAACGTCGATCGTTGTTCTGGGAACTCCTCTACCTCGATGCCCGGCTGGTAAGTTTTTCCTTTATCTCGGCATGTCGTCAGTTCTCTAGTCCATCATTCATTGATTGGAATGTAGTCACTTTCACTTGGCCGTCCACCGTCTCTATGCATCCGATACATGGATTGCCCGCGTCCATCGTACGAGCCCGACCTAGGACGTGATCCGTCAGAAAGTCTGCATTACTGTATGTCTTGCATCACTCCGCGTCTTCTTGAGTTCTTGTCTTGACATGACTTGACAGACCAAGAATGGAAACACTCCTGCTACACCGAATGCCTCGCGCCTGTTTTGGAGGTCACCTCACAGCCCTCGTTAGAGTATAGTATCGTCGTCGACCTCGATACCAAGATTCGCGACTTTTCGTTCCCTCCCCCTTTGAGAACCGGAAATACAAGTTATTCGCGAAGTCTGCAAATGCAAAAAGCCAGTTTGAGCATTGCATTGGAAGCGGGTGAGTAATAGAGAATAAATTCCTGACCTCTGTATTGACCACTGTTATCGTTCATTCCTCTAGTTCTTCTCCAGCTCCATCGGTCGTTTTTCACGCGTGCTCTGAGCGGGCCCGAGGAGTCCTTCAACCGGAGGCACAAATACGCCTCCAGCTCCATCGGTCGTTTTTCACGCGTGCTCTGAGCGGGCCCGAGGAGTCCTTCAACCGGAGGCACAAATACGCTCCTTCTGTCGTCGCAGTCTTCCTCAGCGCCTCTCGCATGATAGCGAACGTCCAGGATCTTTACCACCGTGAGCCGCAGCTCACTGCTCGTATCCTAGGATACTGGTCGAACGCATTCTCGGCGGCGGTACGTATTGTCTTGCCTTAGGCAAGGGGTTGGAAAACAAATACTGACAATGGCTGGTGCTCTTATACAGGTGGCGTTGTGCCTTTTGGTCTCGCGGGCGCCGTTCACGTGTCTTTCGCCTGCTGCCCTTCAGGAACTAGAGCGGGCACGGGTGCTCTTCAAATCCGCAAGGACTACATGCCCGCGCGCCCTACAGGTCATTGTGAGTACTCAGACTTCCTGTCCCTGTCCTACTTGTTACTATGTTACTATTTTGTGTTCCTCATCTTGCTCATCCACTTACATCTTTACATTCCAGCCGATCCTCGAATCTATGGTGAATAAAGCAAATGACATATACAACCGCTGGGCCGAAGGCCAAGAAGTCCAAACGGTCCTCCAACACCTCGTCCCCACGGACCCCGCAGCCCTTGAAATGGACCCTGCCTCCCACAACCACCTCTCACCAATAATCAACAACACTTACGTCTCGCCCTCCCCTCCGCCCTCCGCAGACCCCTTCTCGCGGACACACCGCAGCCTCGCACAATGCATCGTCGAGGTACATGAACGCGCTCGGCAAATGTATCCACAACGCAAGCCCTGCTCGTGCACCGCGCGCGCAGCAGCGTGCCCACCATCACACTTTTGGGCTCCCCCACCCATCGTGCCACAGGCCGCCCCTGTCCTGCCGGATTTGCATAACTATGCGTACGAGAATGCAGTGCTGCCTCCACCGCCAGTAGATGCGAGGCCTGAGCCTGGGTCTAAGATGGCCGGAGTCGTGGAGACACTCAATTTCGAGCTGGGAGCGCTAGGCGCGGGTGAGCAGAGTTGGATGAGTTTCTTCTAATTTTCAAACGGAGGTGAAATGAATTTCTGGAATTATGTTACTTACGATGTACGCTACACGGATATGCCTCCCGCGCCGACTATCGTGTGGGCTTGGTCGGGTTTTCTTCTCTTTCATGTTTTTTCTTGTATATCGTTTTATGGTGATCTCGCACTGAAATCTCATCACTAGTTATGTCATTTAGCGCTCTGCTATTATAGAATACCCTTTTTTCTGTCACATTGAATGTTATTCTCTGATCTCCGGCGATTTCGCGGTCCGAATGAATCGCACCCCGAGTCTCTTCGAGAGTCCAATCAGGGTGACCCTGCGCAGCGCTTCCCCGCCCTAAATTTACGGAAACTCAATGACCCACACGAGCCCACATGCGACTCACAGACACCAATGCACCCGGGAGTCACGGGATGCAGCTTCGAAATGCTAACAAAGCCATAATCTAAAGCTAGCTTCTCTGCCTTGCTACGACCACCACGAAGTATGCTGGGACACTATCCCACTCCCGATGAGCAGGGCTCCTCTATGCAGAACCGCCCAGGAAAGCGTGCGAGGAACGCGCAGGACGACCAGTTACAGCCCCTGTACCACCAGCTGCCGTTATCGAGAGAGCCACTCGGGTTCACGGAGGAGCACACGACAGACGGCCAGAAGAAGGAGACGCGCGCCCCGGACAAGGAAAAAAATCGTCGATTATCATGCAAGGAATGCAGGAGGTCAGTTGGTTGCTGATATACTACTTGATAGGAAATTTCCAACTGACGACGCCCTTGGGGCAGGCTAAAGCTCAAGGTCCGTTGGACATGTTTTTCCCGCTGACGAGACGCTTATTCTCTGCGGTGCAGTGCGACCGTGTATTCCCATGCCAGGTGGGTCACCCTTAATGACGAGCTTGTTCGATCTAACTTTTCTGTAGTCTTGCGTGAAGCGCGGATGCGGTAGTCTTTGTCCGGAAGGTATGTGCCTTGCTATTACTTGCTCGTGTCGCTCCTCATCTCTCTAGGTGCATTGATGTCTGGACGTGGCAGCCGGTGAGCCATATTGCCCAACCTTTCTTCGATCCATCTTACTTTGATCTACTTATAGCTTTATCCTCGCGAATACAGAACAGCTGCATGAAAAAATTGCTGTCCTGAGCGATCGTGTCCGCCAACTTGAGGACGCACTGCAGACCCTTCAAGCTACACATTCACCCCATCCTCATCCGCTTCTCACTCCCGAACTCCTCCAGATCAAAACTTCACAAGACCTCTACATCACTTCGCAGGCCCAGACCCAACATACTCCGAGTCAGCAGGACCCCACTCCGGATCACCTCGTAGATTCTCCAAATGCCCTCTCCCTCTCTGCACTGGCCTTGACTCAGCCGCCCTATGCGCCCCCGGAAAACTCGCACCTCACAAACAGCAGCGGCAGCAACAGCGATGGGGGCGAGATAACATCGTTCAGCAACCCTCCGGATGTCCCGCCGGACATTCTGCAACTGAGCAGCACGTTTCCCTTCCCGTGGTCTGTCGACCTCCGCATAAGGAAACGTATCCGCGAGGCGTTGCCTCCGCGCCACGAGGCCCTTGCGATCTGCGAAGCAGCGCGGAACAACGCCCTGTGGCAGTGCGTCTTTTCTTCTTCTTCTCTGTCTTGGAATTTGCTCATGTGGTCTATGTTCCGGGTCATTCTAGATACCACCTCGATGCATCTGAGACGTTTTTGCAGAATCTTTTGCACCATTGTTATTCGGTACCCATCGAAGAGTTGTCTCCAAGACGACTTGCACTATTGCTCATGATTCTTTCTATTGGTTCTCTCGTCGACCTTTCTAGACCCTTAGGATCCCTCTATGGTGAAGCTTATCACCATTTAGCTCGTGCGGCTGTGTGTGAGATTCCGCTTATGGAGGAACCAAACTTCGACGTGCTTCATTGTTTAGTGGGTCGTTTCACCTGCAAATTGAGCAAAGGCTAAGCATGACTCATATAGTTTTTCATGGTCTGGTGGCACCTCATATTCTCCGACAATAAGAAAGCTGTCGGATATGCTTGGAACCTCATGGGCTTTGTCGCAAAGCTTGCACAAGGGGTATGACCCTTCGTATCATCCTCTGGTGTCAGTATAATCTGACTTGAGCGCTGCACCTATCCAGCTAGGTCTACGTAAGTATCGCCTCGATTTTTTGTGGCGTAATTCCCGAGAATCTGATTTCGCCTTGTGCATAAAGATCGTAACAATCTGCGACGCCGCGGTATACCAGAAGAAGATGAGAAACGCCGCGCCGTGTTCTGGGAGCTGCTCAATCTAGATGCTCGTATGGTATGCAGAACTTATCTCTGTCGAACTTAGCATCTGAACACTTGGCTTCAGAGTCTATCCCTGGGTCGCCCCCCTTCCATCTGTTTGCGCCACGTTGACACCAAACCTCCCGAATTCAAAGGTGCAGGGCTATACGTCCCGCAGGAAGAGATAGTGTGTACGCACCCTCTATTTTCTTCCCAGCCTAAATCAGGGACTAATTTACTACAACCCCTAGACCACGAATGGAAAAACGCATTCTTCATACAATGCCTTACCCCCATCCTCGAAGCCGTCGTCGTCGTCGACCCACCGCCATACTCCGCGATCATTGAACTCGATTCCCTCGTGCGCAATTTTCAAATCCCCAAACTCCTTGATGATCAGCCCAGAGATGGGTCGAATGGACAAGGAAGCAGTGGCGCCGTGGCGCCACGGTTCCTCACCATGCAACGTGCTCTCGTCGCGACCAGTCGCGATATAGGCGAGTAGTCCGTCATGCGTGTATACCTCGATCTGATCATGGTTTGAACAGCTCTTCTCCAGCTCCATAGGAGGTTCTTTACGGAAGCAATGAGTCTACCCGAAGCATTCGATCTCGCAACACACCCCTACGCGCCTTCGGTACTTGCCACATGTCTCACTGCCGCCTCCTTCATTGAGAGCATCGAGATATTATTCGACAACGAGCCCCAGCTCAGTGCACGGTTCTTGTATTTTTGGTTTAACACCTATTCAGCAACCGTATGTACCTGCCGCTCTATTCCCTTTCTTGTAGCCGGTTCTCACTCCTCATGACAACAGGCAACTCTAGCTCTTTGTGTCGCCCGAACGCCTTGCACACCTTTCGCTCCCGAAGCTCAGAAGTACGTCGATCGCGCATGCAGACTCTTCGGTCGTGCCTCCCAAGTCCTCCCGCTCTGCAGACGTCTCCAACACGTCACAGAGAAACTAGCCGACAAATCAAGCCAAGCGCTCAAGCAATACCAATCTACCATTCCTTCTTCCTCCTTCATTGGTCCCCAAATACCCTCCATCTCCGCTCAAGGCTCAAGCACAACTAGCGACATCACCATGGCGCCCGAATTCCCAGAATCGTTTCGCTCAGCCCACCCAATACTTCTCCGATGCCTGGAACGACAAAGACAGCGACAGATGCAACAGCTTCGGTCCCCTGAGCTCCCACGTGGACATACACTTCCCGTGTATCCCAAGCAGGGACAACTACAAGAGCAGGAGGCATGGCTTCCCGATATATACCGCTACGCCAACGCGGGTGTGGGCAAAGAACTTAGGTACCCGTTCCCGTTCCCTGGGCAGGGACAGGGACAGGGACAGGGGAAGCCGGAGGCATCATGGATTCCAGCATCGGCGCTGGCACAGTCGAGGACGCCGTTCGTGCTGGGTATGCCGAGGGTGGACGCGAATACGGTGTTTAATTTTGATCATGGGGAGTTGGTAAAACAGTGTGAGGAGACGGGGTATATGGCTTGGTTCTAAATGGAGGGATTTTTAGTTTTTATTGATGCTTCGGGCTTGTCAGGAAGGAGTGTACATTTTTTAGTCTGATTGGGCTTATTCGTTTTTTTCTTGGATACTCATGCTAGCGCTATGGTAACGGATTATGCACGTTGTAATTGGGTTCGTCTTCAATATCTGTGTTTCTTTATTTCAGTACATATCACACTTCCTACCACTTATTGTCTTGATTGCTATACTTATGTATCTCTTCAACTTACGTACGGATGAACTAGGTGCTTGACAATTCAGAATCTTTGGATGAGAGTAATTCGAACCGGAGGATGATTAGATCGGCTACTAGTAAATCTATGATCGCTTAACTTGGTCTGCACCGCCTAGACCAATTTTCATTATCAGCGCCACGCGTACGTTATGTTGTGCAGGTTCAATTTGGGCTAGTGATCTTGCCAGTGAGTCGCCGAACGAGCAGGGAAGCTTTCCTCAAGAACACTATTCAATGAATTACCCCTTCTTATTCACGCTCCATATGTTCTCGATGAAACACTGTCAAGACCTTACCAAAATCCTCAATGTGGCTATGGATATTTGAAAAATCCTCGAACTCTCTAGAAACCATTAACATGGCCCGACTCCAGCTAGCCGTCATCTTCTCCAAGCGTTTGTTCTATGGTCTGGGGAAGTTCTGCTAGTTCTCCTACACCAATCTTTCTTGGCTCCACAGAAAGCTCTGACTGTCGCGGACGAAGCTGTATTAAGAGCTGCAGGTACCATCATGGAAGTTTCCCTGGCCGTCCGGCGGAAGATTCGAGCCCTACACTGAAAATAAGTATAGACCTGGACGCAGACGAGACGCATTGCTATCCTAATTCCGCTTGTCTGGAGCTCCGGGATAAGCCGTCAAAGAGCGGTACACCAGATGTCATCTTTATATATCCATAATCAGGATGGGCTCCCGTCGACATCAACTTGAGGACAAGGTCCCTACAATAACAATGTTACCTGACTCAATCATCCGATGGGAGTTCGACCAGCCTGAGCATCAGGATATCGACACGATGCCCTGGTGCATAGGATCACTCGTTAGATACCTTTTTCGCCCATTCGGTCGTTCTGGGGAAGCGAGGAGTTTTTCGACGGCACGCTGCGACTGGCAGAGAAGGCGGTACTTGAACGCCTTTCGCCTGAGAATAGGCCGTATTTTGAACGTTTAACTCGATCTGGAGATAGAAAGATAACAGCCGAGAGGAAGGAGGAGCGTTGTGCCATCCTTCGTACCTTAGGGTAAATCCTTCAGTTTTATGCGATAGTGCCAGTATTCGGAGTAGTTCTTGTAGACGGTACGAAGAAACCAAACGGCCTGCATCCAGAAGACCAACTGGTTATTGGTACTGTGAATATGTCTCATCCGTGAATGACGATGTCCTAGTATGGGTTTTAGAGAGTATATCAAAGCGAAAAGGTCCTCAAATCTAGCGAGGTATGATCTGATTTCTGTAGGCCAGTATCAGGCTCACGATGCCCTTCAAGTTGAGCTGTGCTTATTCAACTTCTTCTCCTGCCCAAAAATCGAAGCTAGTCATCCATCGTCCACACCCAGTGTAGGTGTTACAATCATTTATTGGATCTCGCTTGCACTTTTGAGACAGTCATGGACTAGGACTATCTTTGTTATTAGTAAATTATCTACCAGGACGAGGTAGATAGATCTTCATGATCAGTAGGCTTACTTGGGTACTTGTCTTCCGAATGCTCGCCTATGAAAGGTAACGAAGGATGTTCCATTGAGTGTACAATTATCAATCAATGAACTTTCTCTAGATTCTGAGCATTATAGATGACTTGAGAGTAATATAAGAAAAGAAAGTCCTACATGACAGGACAGGACAGCATTTGGAATATACGTATTGCTGATGATTCAACCATCCTAGAATGTTCCTAATACTTTTGATATCTGCTGGCACTAAAAGAGAAAGCGATGGCCACCTTTCGTAGAGGTAGTCCAATGAATAGATCCATACCATGATGGCACTGAAGGGTATGCTGATCCAGTTGTATAATGCCGAAAAATATGACCGAGACAGGGATCGAACCTGCAATCTCCTGATTCGCGATTCGTAGTCAGACGCGATGCCATTTCGCCACACGGCCACTGTTCACTATTTCTCGTTCAATGGTAATATCTAGGCCAGTGCTAGCCAATGCTTCCGGGCACCTTGGGAATCGGTCCGAGTCAATCTGATCCTCAAAGTTCCACTAGAAGAGAAGTTGGATGGAACGGTACGTGCGGTGTTCTGAGTTATCCGCCAACATAGCACAACATTGAACAGCTATCAGGCAGATATCGTCCGGTGGAGCGGTTACTCGTGAACACGACTGATATCCTCGTTGTCCTTCGGAGATAAAGTATAGGTTATAAACCAATCTAACTGGTTTCATTCCATCCAAATTTCCAGATCCTGAAATCTGCATATTTCAAGCCTCGGAGATACTTACCATGGAGCTCGAGGCCCCTGGGGAGTTGACAGCCCAGGTGGCTGACCTAATAACCAGTCGATTGATTAAACTGTCCATGTCACCTCCCGCGTCCAATCGACTACGGTTACTATATAAGAAATTGAAATGCGTTCGATTCCTCTCCCACTTTTCCCCCAATGACAGATCAGTTCCTCGACACGCCAGCGAAACACCCGTTCTCAGTCATCGGAGCGGCAGACAGAGCCTGTAATAGTCTCGCAGAAGCAATAATAAGAGCGGGATGGAATCCCATTACACGATTATGTGAATCCGCTGTCACTGCGTATGTTCTCATTCTCTATTTGAGAGAAGAGTTGACTATCTTTGAACAGGGTTATGGCAAAGATCACGTCAGGTCAACTGAAAGTCTTGACCCTTTCGCGCATCTATGACTTCCCCACAATGGAAAACCAGGGTAAAAGCGATGGAGGCTTCAAGTCAGAGCTTAGAGTAATCAGTGACGTGTTTTGGGTGCGTCTGTGCACTATGAACGATTTAGGATTTGCAGAAGCCTACATGTATGGCGAAGTTGAGTGCGACGATCTCGTCGCTCTGTTTCGCGTAAGTTGTCCATGTACCAACCATATCCTTTTATAAGTCTCATCCTTCAAAGATATTTCTAGACAACCAAGAAAATCTTTCAAACCTCAACTCAAAACTTTCTTATCTGTTTACCCTCCCTCGAACACTCACGTCTTATCGTTTCCTGAATACCATCGGAAATTCGCGCTCTAACGTGTCGGCACACTATGACATCTCAAATCAGATGTTTTCCGGTACGTAGTAGTTCCTGTTCGACTCGTGGTCAGGGCTTCTGACACACCTCCAGGTTTCCTGTCTGAAGATATGACTTATTCTTGCGCCATCTTTGAAAATCTCGACGGAGACCTCAAAGACGGTGCTACCACTGGAAAACTCAATGGGCTCAATGGAAATGGTCACGAAGCAAGCCAAAATCCTACGATTCGGGACGAGCTCTACGAAGCCCAAATCCGCAAACTCAGGCACATCATACATAAAGCCCAGATCCATCCAGGCCACCGAGTGCTCGAGATCGGGTCAGGATGGGGTTCGATGGCCGTCCTCATCGCTCAGACCATCCCCAACACGTACATCGACACTATCACGCTCTCCGTACAACAACAAGCCCTGGCTCGGGAACGTGTTGCGCAGGCGGGGCTAAGCAATCGTATAGAAGTACATCTTATGGATTATAGGGATATGCCACCGGAGTGGGAGGGGACGTTTGATAGGGTAATCAGTGTTGAGATGATTGAGGCTGTTGGTGCGGAGTTTTTGGAGAGATATTGGCAGATTGTGGATTGGGCTATGAAGAGGAAACGTGGGGTGGGGGTTATTCAGGTTATTACTATTCCCGAAGCGCGTAAGTTTCATTTCTCATCCATCGAACTTGCAGCCCGTCCCTTTGACCGCACCGCTGATGTTGTGCTATTTAGGCTACGACCGCTACATCAAAGAGATAGACTTTATTAGAAAATGGGTGAGTCGATTTAAATTCTTTTTAGGCCACCCTTCAAGCTCATGACCGTTCTTCCTTCATATACAACAACAGAGTATGTCCCTCTCCTTTCACTCTACCACCCTCACTAACACCCAGCCAGTTTTCCCAGGCGGCTTCCTTCCCACCCTAACTCTCCTCCTCCAAACCATGCGTTCCGGCTCCGAAGGCCGGCTTATTGTCGACTCCGTCTCAAACATCGGCCCACACTATGCACGTACTCTGCGTGAATGGCGTAAACGGTTCCTCGATCGGTTCGAGAGTGTGATTGTTCCTGCACTGAAGAAGGAGTATCCGGATGTCATGTGTGGGCCGAGGGGAATCCAGGAGATTGAAGTGTTCAAGAGGAAGTGGATATGTGAGTCATCGTCCCCTTTTTTGTTCGTCGTCGTTCTTATTCATTTGGTAGATTATTAGTGAGTTTCAGGTTGGCGCAAGTCGCCCTTCGACTTTGACTAACCTTGATCGTGTCTAGTTGTTATTGTGAAGTTGGGTTCACCACCCGGACCCTGGGAGGTAAACACTTGTCAATTATAATTTTCCAGGATCTCGCAGTCAACTTACATTGCGTGTCTATTCAGATCATATAATCTCGTTCGTACGAGAAGGATACCAAGATTACGGATGCAATGTCATGGAATAGATTATTTGATGCCTACGAATAGTAACATACAGATCGTGTACATCTGTACAAAGTGATCCAGAGAATGCATTATTAATAATATGCTAGTCAGTGTCGAAGAGTCCTTTTGCATTATAAATAATAAGCATAAATATAGCGTGGTTTCCGTCCACTGACACTGAATCCCTGAAATTTACCCTTATGAACGATATGTATCTGTAGGTGGGAATACACAATAATGGACTCGGCCCCAACACCTGAAGGGACAACGTCGCCCCAGTGACGCCTGAATTCCTTCACTGACCAGAAGACGTGGTACGGTTTCTCCTCAGGGGTGTTGATGCTGGCCGCATGGGAGCAGTCTGCGAGCGGCCGAGTCCGACTTTGTTTCTTGATATCATGAGCTGAGATCCACCCAGAACGTTTTCAAGATCTATTTAAGGAAATCAGGGCCCCACAGGCTGGTGGAAAATAGATGCGTCGTACCACTGTCATGTTCGGTCTCAGCTTCGAGTTCTTCCTCATCTGTCTCAGGAACAAAGTTATCTGCAAAGGTACCAACAATCACGTCATGACCCATTTCTGTTCCTCGAAAAAGCCCACTTACCAGATCCAACAAGCTCCTTCTGAAGCTCCATAATCTCCTGCAGAGATGCCGCTCCCGCCTCCCAGGTATCATACTCCTCAGGCGTTGGCGTTGATGCCCTCGTTACCGCACCATGATATATGGGAGTACTCGGTCCCGACGAGCTTACTTGGGAAGTGCTACCTCGAGGTCCCGAGTTCTGCAGGGTCTTGAATGAATTGACCCAGTCAGCAACTCTCTTACGTTTTCGGGTATCGGTGTTTTGAGAATAGGATTCTGGTGGAGGTGGAGGTGGAACCGAAAATGGAATCTCTAGAGATGAGGGTATGTGATCAGTATGGCGATTCGTTGCTAAAGGTGGCGGTGCGGCTGGAGGGGAAAAGAGGGGAACTTCTGGAGAAGCGAGGATTTGTGATGAAGTGGATAGGTCTCCTGGCATACTCTGCGAAACAGGCCGATCAAGGCTCAAGTCGGACTCTGTCTTCCGCCTTTTGGAACGTTGACCATCTAGTGAGTATTAGCACCCTGATTCGCTTGACTCAAAAGCATAATTACCGAAAACCATCTTAGGAGGACGCTTTGGCAGAATGAGGTCTTTCGAAGGCGGCAGCCGGGGAGTCAGCTGAGGCGTCGAGAGACCAAAAGAGGGCTCTCCGGATACGTTGTGACTCGGGACAGTAGGTTCTGGAACAAGTGTACGCTCAGGTGGACGATGCAACATTGATCGTTCGTGGTCGAAATTGACTTGATTCAACGCAGAAGACTCTGAAGAAGTCTTGATCTTCTTTGTGGGAGGTCTATCGAACTTTCTTCGTTTCATGGAAGGCTCAGGTGAGGAGTGGTTTTTTGGTTCAAGAGATAACGGGAGTTGTACGGGAGATGGCTGCCATTCTTCATGTTGAGAGAGCCATCGCTCCTCTCGATCGAGGTAAAATGGTTGAGAATCAGGGATAGATGACGAGTCCTAGAGGAAAATTTGCTGAATATCATATAACATATCAGGGGAATAGTTATGACGTACTGTTCCCTGGGATATGGACAAACCCTCAGCGATACTTCCACCAAAGGCGTCACTGTAACCTAGTAGACAGGCTCTCAAGCAATCCGGATAAGACGGCTGATAATGCTCAATTCCGTGGTAGGTTGCACGCCAGAATTCGTTGAAGGTAAGCGGACCGATAGCAGAGGAAGACAAACGGCCAAAAGCCGAAGAAAGGAACGGTGAGATCGCAACGAGAGTCTCAAGGGAAGGCGGTAATTCACGCATTAGTTTCAATGTTGAACAATATACTTCCTGAACCTGAAAGATCACATTGAGACAGATGAATTCCTAACCCTGATATGGAGACGTACGACAACATCATGCTCCCTTGTCAGCATCGCCGCTTTCTCGTCTTCTATCCAACAGCACAGGCTCTTCTCAGCGGCACACACGAGCTGAACGAGTAACATTCTCGGTACCGCAGTAATCATCTGTCCAAGGTGTCGTATGATTTCGAAGCAGGGTGCTAGCAATTCGGCGGGCGGGGGGTAATTTGAAAGAAGGGTACGATCAATAACAGCAATCAAACTCTGGGGAAGCGCTGTGCATCCGTAGAGATCTACGTATCCCATGAGGGCGGAAACACCTTGAGGAAAGGCCACCAAGCTAGATGGGAAAACATTCAACCTCATATTGATGGAGGAATGAAGAGGAACACACGCATTGGTTCCACTGTCCCCTAATCTCCTCATGAATCTGTCCACAACCATGAGAGAATCGACGGAGTCAGAGTGTGCCATAGACATCGAGCTTCGAAGTACCCCTTCCCACAGTTCAACTTCCGTCCCGGATATGACCCAAGACCTGAACTCAACGAAGTCAGCCAAAATGAGGACGAGAAAGGCGAAAACTGACTTGAATGGTATCACAAGGAACGAGATTAACTCTTCCCAATGCGCCTTTTCGTCAGGGAATTGCCACGTCTTCGCCAAAACCGTCCATAACTGCCTAGTCACCTTCTGGCCCTCACTCCCAGTCGATATAACATGAAGCAGCGTCGGAATACCGACAGATATCAAATCAGCGCACAAATCACTCCAGGCAGCCTTAACGCGTTCATCCTCAAGCGAGAAGTTGACCTTGAGGACGCATGCGAGGATCTTTTCAGCGGGGAGCCACGATGTTGCAAAGACATTCTTCATCACACTCCATAGCCGTTTCACTGCTATGAGACACTGCACCTGGACTAGAATATCTTGTGAGTGGATAAGGAATTGAGTAACAATGCCTGCTATTTGACTCGCGAAGGCACCAGATGCCGTCAGATCTCGATGCTCCTGGGTTAGATCCGCTTTCACTAGCAGAAGGGACTGCCACACATCTAGAAGGCCGCTCTATATTATGATATATGATGAGCTATTGTTAATGAAGAAAACCTATGTTTGTACTAACCGGAAGTTCGACAGGCAACGCAAGCGTTCGTTCCACTGCCACGATCCATGTCTCGACCAATGCCGCCCAATGGTGTACAATCTCTGCTTCCGAAAGCACACGAATACAATCTGGTCTCATTTCAGAAACGTGCCGAGCAATATCTTTGACTTTGCGAGAACCAACTTCCAACAACATCCCCTCAAATATTTCTAGATTAGGCCTGATGTCATCCCGCTTCTTCGCCTCCGCTTTACTTGACCCAATTGCGCTACCAAGCCTGGACAGCATTCGAACTCCGGCTTCATAATCGACGGTTTGAGTGCCTCTGATCATCGCTTTGATGACCAATAGTGCTCTCGACACATCTCCAATGCTGGTAGTAACATCATTACCGCCGTTTCGGCCAAGGAGCCCCCGAACGAGCAAAACACCCTTTTCGCTCTTCAGATCGTCCTTGAGGAAACGAAACGCCTTTCCCCTAGTTCCAAGATCAGTATCTGGGATGCCGGCGTCTTCCAACTGACGCCACGTCGGGTGAGTTGTCGGTAACAGCGTAAACGCCCACACAAGGCCACCCCACGCAGCAACAGCGAGCTGCTTGACTTCCTTTCTCTTGTGGTTGAAGGCAGGAATGAGGCAGTTGACGAAAAACCGAAAATCGACACGCGCATATAGCCATCTGTCAGAGAGAGCGATGAGAGAAGCGAGAGTGATGACGGCCCACAACGGGTCCTTGTTGTTGGTCAATTCAGAGTTGAAAGCTATCATGAAATAATAGTGGAGCGGATACTTTTCTCGGGAGAGGTTTTCATATTTCCTAGGAGGTATTTGTGGTTTAAGGAAGGCGTGGATTTCTTGGCTGATAGCTTGATGAGGAAAATCTGAAGAATGGAATTTTGCGAGGACAAGACCAGATAGAGCATTACATGCTTGCAGACGACATTCCACTTCGTCTACAACGAGGTTTGTCAATATGGCAAGGAGAAATCCGAGGAAAGGAGTGATGAACAGGACACGTTGACGTTTCAGAAGAGAGTTGACCGCCTTAAAAAGAACTTGTTGAGGAACTCACAGAATCAGTAGGGTAGAGACTACCTTGAGGCTATCGCATTTGGCTTGCAAACCCCTCTGTCCGTTCAAGGCATGTCCCAAGGCTGAAACAATCTCCATCTTTCGCGGCTCCAAGATGGACGACGGCAGTTGCTGACTCTGAATTATCCAGAATGCAAGCGAGACCGTCTTGCTAGCATTTGGCGTGGGTAGTTTTCTTGCTGAAGCAATTTTTAAAACCTCGCGGAAAAGGTCACTAAGATCCTGAGCTGAATAAAAATATTATAAGTAGGCCTTCAAGATCAAAAATACACATACCAGGAAATAATAAATACAGTACGCGGAAGGCGAAAATATCTGATAATACACGCAGACTAAAATGACAAAGAGTCGAAAGATCTATTGTATCTTGAATGTCGTGGTCGGTCATAGAAAGTTCAGATAAATAGGAATCGTAGGGAGCAGATGGTTTGAAGTTGGGTGAGAGATCGACCAAGGCACGTCGAAGGTCTCGCTTTAAAGCTCGTGCGAGAGAAGTGGCATGTTCCTTGAGAGTAATAAGTGCAGGTGAAGGCTGCTCAACGTGCATAATTGAGGGAGCGATTGCGCGTATTCGCGTGGAAAGCACATTATAAGCTTCGACGATGTCGTGACAAGAGATGTACTCCCAGTCGTAGTCGTCAAGGGATTCCAAGATGGTCTCCAGAGGCGATAAAAGATATGAGTCACACGTTAAAGGATCTGGATCGGTATCTGGTTTGACAAGGGATGCCTTTGGGTCAAATTGTGCGACGGAGCGGGACAGTGAATCCATCATGGCTTTTGAGTTCGCCACGGTCCGAGATCGAGCTCCAACAATCAGATTAGCAGGAATATTTCCTTTGTTACTGAAAGCCAGAATAGCTATCTTCATGACCATTCAGCATCTGCCGGCATGGGATATGAAAGAATTGAGTACGATAAAACTTGAACGTGAATAATCATCCAATGTACGGTGCTGAATGGCTCGAGAGATTCCTAGAGCAGTGTTTCTGTCCAATCCAGTTGGATATTGGCTTTGAATGTCTTGTTGAACTTGTTTTGTCACTGTTGTGTCAAGACCGTAAAGGTCCACGATTAGATTCTGTTAATGAACAAGGATGGAGCAGACAGAAGCCACGAGCCGCTCACCTTTTGTATTTACAGTATTTATACATCCAGCGAGCCTATATGACTCGACTTCGTGTGAGCCTGATGAATAGGCCGTATCAAGCGGCAACAGTCGACTGGAGGAGTCAAGAGCAAGGGCGTGTGTGTCACGTGACGCGACCCCGATTACCTCACCTGTCACTCATCCGAGTCTTCGGGAACCGGTCCGGGGCTCGATCGTGAGGCTTCACCCACCGGCAGGATTGCCATCTTACCAACATCTCACTAGATCACTCGCGACTTCACACAAGGAAACTCCAGGAACTAGTCTAACCAACCATTATCATATCATGGTCAAGGTCACTTTGAACGGGACCACCCTCGCAGAGTCTACCGAGACTGTAGTTGTTGAGAACAATCACTACTTTCCGCCCTCATCTGTAAACATGTCGATATTCAACGATTCTAACACTCAGTGTGTTCTCATTTGATGCACAATTTAGTGATTGCATGATTTATGTACATATAATAGCACCGTCTGTCCGTGGAAGGGGTATGTTCAAAATCTTCGCGATATCAGGACACACAATGATGTCATTTTAGGACAGCTTCTTACTACAACGCCACCGTGGGCGGACAGACTGTAGAAGACGTGGCATGGTATGTATTCTGACTGCCTTTTGTATCTGTGTATTTATGTAAATTGTTGTTCGTTGGAAAGGTACTATCCCAAGGCATCTGAGAAAGCGAAGTCGATTGAAGGATACATCGCATTCTACAAGGTGCGCAGTCTTTTCCGTATGAACGACGAACAACAGGGAAATTTACTTCTGCTTTGATAGAACAAGGTTCAAATTGAGTGAGACCTTAGCACTTATTGGTAAATCTGTAACGTGAAACGCGTTGTAACAATAGTAATACCGTGCATATACTTTCGATTAGGCCTGCACTTCAGCTAGTTTTCTTCACCATAGAAACAGTTCCGCCGCTAGACGATCTCGCCAGGATTCAAGGCCGTCCCTCTTTTATGTGTTGAAGACGTTAAGTTCTGCCTTGCGCGCCGGGGTACCTACCTTGCGTTCACGATAACGAGCGAAAGTGGACGGATCGTGGAGGAGAGAGTTGATTTTCTTGTCTTTTGCCTCAAGCTCCTTTAAAGCTAAGCGTCAGCATATCATACTTCAGGGATATTTTGGCGAATACCCCTGGAATATCACCGTAGGCGTGTTCAATCAGAGGCTAAAAGGCCATACGAGAGACAGGCGGAGGAAAAAATTGAAAGACATACCTGAGCCCCCGCCACTTTCATAACAATCGGCAAGTTACCGGGCGGATCAACTGTGAAAAGTGCTCCTGACTGTCGAGAGTAATATAAACAATCCATGAAGTTGAGAGACACAAAGCGTCAAGATCAAACGATGATCGATGTCGATGAAGTCTCAAGCCGAAACTCACCTTCCAAATCATATTGATAAATATTCCCAAGCTCCGTGTTTTGGCATACACCATTACTCAAAAAGTGATCCTTCTTGCTGACATTCCATATCATGTCCAAAGTCAACTCATGGGTCCTGGACCCTCTCCTGATGATCGTGTCCTGCTCCATCGAACTCCCATCCGGGATTGGGCGTCTTGCTGGAACATTACGACATGATAGAACGTCGCCCGCTTATTAGAACTGGAATTCCAAAAGTATTTTTCCCTCTCAGGATCACTCGATTCATAGATTCAATCCGGATAATCCAGTGAATGTTCATACTTCTTCGTCTACCCGATCTTCTAATCCTTGTACATGTACTGAATGAGGGTGTGCAGGTTCACGACTGTGTAGTTCAGGGGGACTTGAACAGTGCGGCATACACTCCGGAAGTTGAAAAGCTGGAACCGTAGTTGGATATACGTGGATGTGGCGTCGGGAAAAGTGCGGTACGGCGCCACCCGGTCGCATTTCTCTGTTTGGGAGGATGGATCCATCCGATACGCGTAAGGTCCGAAGTGAATCCGATGCCCAACCCGCGCCTACGGTCTTGACACGTCAGCAGAAAATAAACTCTTACGGGGGCCTTGTGTATGACTTTGATGAGAACTTGCAACAAGGCACGTAGACGCGCAGGTTGTGGGACAATCTTCAAACTCAAAAAAAATGGAAACAAATATAACGTGCACGCGTTCTGATTCGCTTGCGTGACGCGACGCGTTAAGACATCATGCATCAGTGATGATCGCGCGCGGGTTGTAAGAACGGTAAACGAAAAAATGTACTGCATTATGTTGAAGCTAGGTATGCTATGTATGTAAAATGTAAAAGGAAGGTCGGAAGATGTACTAGATATCATCGTGACTAAGATCATCGATCAGTAAGTGGCAACAGGTACAATTGTGGAGACAATTGAACAAGGTGGCACCGTGAAGACCGCAAATAACTAGTGTGGCCGAACTTTGAACTTCTGCGACTTGTTTCCCTGAGAGAAATTGAACGAAACTTTGTGTGATACTGAGGACACACTTACTGAGTCACCGAACACTGACATTGTAATTGAATGAACATGGAAATGCGTGTGATCTTGGATTAATCAGACTTACAAACGATAAAGTAGTCGTCACGATACTTTGTATTCTTGGGAAGAGTTACGAGAATATGTCCTTGTTCAATAGGAAAGGAAGACGCCAGAGGATGAGCTAAAATGTTCAAGCGATGACTAAAGTATTAGGATTGTGGTGAAGACAGGGAGAAACTTACTGATGTCCAAGTGCTCGCTGTAAGTCCCATTGTATCCCAAAAGAATCAGCCCCGTGGTGCCTAGTCTTTCATTTGGGATATCCGAGGTGTCTGCGAAACAGACAAGATTAGACGGGTCACAATCCCTATTCTTTTGCCGTTGTCATGCTCACCCCATGTAACGTTATGACCAGTTCCTGGGACCCAGATCATGCCAGCTTTGGGAGAAGTGATGGGAGGATTGAACACAATGAGTGACTGTGTGTCGATCGGTGATGCGGCGCAGTTACTAGCACTGGCCACGAGCAAAAAGAATGAAGCGATGGCAGAGAAGAACATTGTTTGTGAACCGTCGCAAGGGATGCCGCAATTAGGGATGAAAATAAGGAAAAGCGAGAGGTGAAAGAGAGAGGAGAACGTTGACTGGAGTGAGACTGAAGTCCTCAGCCCTTTTATCTTTGAGAGGCGGCCAGAATTCGAAGCAAGAGGTCTTTGATTTGGCAGTCTATGATTAAGTTTATAAGCCGAACGAGCACGAGGCCGGCTGACTTCTGCCGCCATCATGGTGTCGTTATTGGTTTCCAGCAAAAGTCCTCGCAGCTCAACATCTTATGTACATAGGTTACCTGAGCTCTTGCAGCATAAGCTACCACAGAATCACGTACTAAACACAAACACGAGTAATGCTCTTGTAAGTCGAAGATTCCGAAAGGGACCTACCATCAATGATACACTCGAGGACGTACGTGGACTTGTCAGATAAAATTAACGTGAGTGGCTTTCTCGTGAACATAGAACCACCTTATGCTGAGGCCACGGACTTGTACAAGATTTATAACTCCTCGCAAATGTGGAGATCAGTTATAAAACACGATATTCGCGAACCGATCCTCCAAACTTTTGTCACTATCTAGCCCAAACGTCGAGTTCACCACGGTTCACTGGAGCACAACATATACTAAGAGGGAAACACAAATTCACCCCACAAGAAAGTACACGCTCACAAAAGAATAGGACAACCGCCTCATCAAATTGACAGATACATGCATCGAAAACAGCATTCCGGGCTGTTCAGAGAACTGGAGGACAAACGAAACATGCAATCGAAAGGTATTACTGTCAAGAGCTGATAGAGAACGCCGGACTGCGATTACCGGAATCACCGAACACTAATAAGTCGTCAGGCAGGAATGAGTCTGGGCCTATCGATTGTAAAGTAATGCAGCTTACCGACGACGATGTAGTTGTTTTTTGGTGAGACATTCGGAACTGTAATAGTGGCACGTCTATCGCCGATCTCAAAGTCTTCTGCGAGGGGATGAGCTGATTTAGGGAAAATAAAGTGAGCCGACAACATCCAAGGACTCATTTGCTAGGTGGCTGACCGAGATCAAGGTGCTCGTTCGAGCTCCCCTGCTCTATCCAGCCGAGGACTATCATACTCCTCTGTTTCCACGACTCCTTTGGAATACCATGAAGATCCCTTTTCAAAGTTAAGCGAAAGTCGGCCGGCAAGCTTTCCAACGAGCGTACCACGTAACATCGACCTGATTGCCAACCTTCCACGTCGTCATCTTATCAGGACTTGTGATTTTTGGATTGTAGACGGTGCGCCGAGATGGCAAAGAGGACTGGATATCGCGGTGCTGGGAATACAGGTGGAGGCCGCTTGCGGAGGTGATGGCTGCACTGAGTTCCAGGATGACGACAAGCAGGGGAAACATAGAAAGCGATTGGAACATCATGACCAGCGTGTGTCCAAAGAGTAGTATAGCAAATATGCAGGATATCGCAATAGGAGTTTAACGGTTGAAAGCAAGAGGGAGAGCTAGGGCTGACACCTTTGCGACTCTCCTTTTATTTGAGCCAGATTTCGATTTTGACTGATCAGAATGTCATGACTTACATAGATAAAGGTGTGCCAACAAGAGACTCAGATAAGTCATAGGTAGTACATACTTATTTTGCCAGTACGTTTGCGTCTTGAAAGTGGGACTAGCAGAGACCAAATATGGTCGACGTCACAGCGGACAAAGATGATGACTCCGACATCTCATGTTGGCTTCCTCAATTGTCAGCTCTTCATCATCTCTGAGGAATTTGCGACCCCCCATCTTGGCTATCGTGACGACGACACTGCTACGTACATTGAGAATATCATGACCTGCTTCATGCGACAATTCAACGAACTTCTGGCTGACGAACGTCAAAATCCACGTCAAAATCCCGGGGCAAAATATAGACTTCCATCATTTGATTATACAGAGAATGAAGAATCTTGGTCGATAAGCACGATTACTTTGCAAACGTAGGATTGTAGCAGAGGCAGTCTCTCCCTTTATCATCAGAGCCGCAAATGCAAGACGGACAATGGACCCTAAAACTGGGATTGGAAATGGACGGTGGAGATAGTTGGCGGTAAGCGCACAGCAGAAGTTGAGTATAAGGGACTAATCTAGTTTATGTAGGCACGAAATATCGCAAAGAAAGCCGAATTATACCTTTGTGGCGGCTTGAGGGTCTTCTAAAGCTCGGGTATGACTTCAAAACCGTTGTGGTTTGAAATTCATCCCATCAGATAATTTACAGTTGGCTCTCTGGGTAAAGGATGTTGCGCTTCCTCATGACATCTGGGCCTTTTGATCAATAACGATTGCTTCACCTTTCAAAATATGAGATCTCACCCCATCTGCAAAGAATTTCACATCATTCTTCGTGATACTTATACGTGTGTGATTCTTGTCTCCGAACCGCATCAAACGTCAGAAATATGGCTAGTTTTCGGGTGTAAGACTCTCAAGTACTTCCTTCTCTGCCGGTCGTAATGTACCATCAAAATCTTCCTCATTTCCAAGAACGCTGGTAATGCTGACTACCCAATAAGCGAATCTCCCTCCAGGTTGTCGTGTTTATACCCTGGCAGTGGATCGAATCTCATCCTGAGTATCGAATTTGAACAGCGTTGTCAAAGTAGGAAATCGAATATTGGCGGGCAATGACGAGTAGATACTTGATCTACTGTCGTCCTTGACATCAATATCCCAAAACGATTGCAGATGTATGAAGACGAATTCGGGCTGGTTACCAGATCGATCCTTCTCAGGAGTCTCAAGCTCCAGACATGCGGGATTAGGACAGGTTGGTGACTCGTCTGCGTCTAATAGAAGAAATTCAATGCAGGGAAGGAATCTCGCACTCGAAGGCTTATAAGGAAGGGTTTTCGTGATGTTACCCGCAGCTAGAAGTACGTCGTCATCTGAGACAAGTCATTCGAGTGCTCTCAAAGGCGACAAGTTAGAGTTGTTAGTAAAATAGACGCGTCCTCTGCCCAGACTATGGTTTGAATCCCATCGGAAGAAAGGATGGCAGCAGGCTGAAGTCGTTCGTCTGAAGAAAAAAACTCAGGCCAGAACTTCAAATTGAAAACCATAAGGTTTTACCGGTACCTGAAACTCAGGTCATTGTACATAGGGGTCATCCTGGGTCAGCATAAGCCATGAGCCTTTTGTGTCAGATTATTTCGGCTCTTGTTTTCATGACTTCCACGCGATCTCGATAAGTGTTCGTTGATCAAGATTTCTAGCAGAGGTGCACGTGAAATTCAAATATGATCGCCACAGCCTGATAGTAATACTCCGATGTGTGGTACTCGATATGTCGACTAGTCTTTTACTAACGCATCTGCAAAGACCGAGTTCCAATGTTCCTCTTGAAACGATCATCGCCGCATTGGCTCATCACTTGAGCGTCGACCTCCCCACTCCGACTCCGTTAACCGCTTCTGCTGTGTCATCACCATACTTTCTGGCCGGCCCCCCGACGAACGAGAGACTTCAAGGCCTCGTGACAGCTTTCAGGCATGCCATTCATCTCAAGT
>JAGGAW010025785.1:0-30484 GCA_017657375.1 Termitomyces sp. T27 | reverse complement strand
ATGGAGCCTGTCACGAGCTATATTTTCCAAAGGAGTGGAAGGGGCTACACGGGAATGGGTTAAAGCAGTCATCAAGGGATTACAAGGCGGAAGAGCGGTGATTAGGCTTGCGTGTTGTACAGGCCTTCTGTTAGGCGTCAAAGACTTGGCCCAGATTGGTACAGGCTATGGGAAAGTGGAAGACGAGGTCGTCATTGCGTTAGCAGAAGTCATGGATGACTACAACCCGGACACTGGTGACTGGGAAAAGGAGTTCAGGCCCAAATTTGATAGTAAGATTCGTTCTGTCCTTGATTCTGAGTAGTTCTCATGTAAAATTTTAGACCCCGTGCTTTCGTTGACGCTGATTTTAGCTTCTCAGTCATTACCTTTGTTACCAAAGGCCAAGCTAAAAGCACTGCCGCTCTCTCCCTTCGCAGGGTTTTTAACTTCCACAATCGCCAAAGCATTCCACGAAGGCATGTTCTTGAGGACAAAATTAGACCCTCCCTCGAAAGAGACCGTTCAAATGTTGTCGACGTCTCCTGCGATGCACGCATTAGCGGGGCTGTCAAAATTGACTGCATTGACTTTAGAACTATTGATTGAGACATCTGCACGAGGTGTTCAAGATGCTTGCACCACCATCCAAAGCTTTCAATTGATCGCATCCCGCATTGAGCAAGACTGGAGAGGCAGCGAGTATGCCTCCGTACAAAATGAGAATGAACTTTGTATGGTCCATGTCTTCTTTTGAGTATCTCTTTTGTGCTAATGATCTGTTGGCGTAGCTTCCGACACAAAAGACACGTACAAGTCCATCTGGTTGATGCTCAAGACCCTCCTCTTTAGCATTATCATGGTGTCCGACAGTGCATTGAGTGCTGTCGTTTATGTGCGACCACAGGCGCTTTCCTCAAACGAAGCACAAGTCACGCCCCACATGCTCGCAAAATCGGTTCTACAAACTCTATCACATCTCTCATTCGTAGTATCTCAGTATGGAGGGGTCACAGCTACAGCCACCGGGGACGATCCGGGTTTTGTGGAGCTACGCAAAGTGTTTTATCTAGCTCTTGACGTTCTATCTGCTGAAGAGCCATCCGAGGAACAGCAGGCGTTTGGTCGGAACTTCAATCACTGCGAAAGCTTCGTTAAAGAAATGGTGATGGAACTGGGTGGTGATACCTGTAAGCTGACGATCACTACCGTGTCATCAACTTCTAAATCGGCTACCGTTTTAGTTGTGCCCGGGGACATAACCCATCGCTCGGGGACCTTTCAGCAGGCGAAGACTGCGTACACGCTAGCCTGTATCGAACAACTTGTCCCGTCGCTGGGAGTTCCATGCTTGAAAAATTACGTCTGGCGCCTATGTACCCCGTGAGTATCGCTCTATCCTCTCTCTCCATCTCCTCGGAACCGCCCGGAATATGTCATAACTTCTCTTTAACCTCACTTGGTTTTTGGCGGCATATATCCCTCGTCCGACGTCTCGTGTGAATTCGTTATCGTTCTTTTTATCGCCGTATTTTGTCCGGCAATTTCTATCGCATGACGTCTGACATGCTGAAATATCTTGATTTATGTTTGCTCTTGGTCATGTATGACCAGTTGTGGGCTGCTAGGGCCGACCACTTGACACTGCGCACACGTTGGACACCTTTTCATCAGATCTTGCGTTCTAGTTTTTATGCATCTGTGTACGGGGGTGATAAGGTTCTACTATTCGGTGCTTCACCGCTTTCCCTCCGATGAATTCTCTCAACTTTCTGTTGGTAAACCCACGCTGACTCCATTGGCATCTAGGTACCTCTCAGACCCATCGCACCGCGAGACATATGAGTCTGCACATTCTGTAGTGCTGTCGATTTTTTCATCGCACGCCCAGCGGCTCCAGGGTCATTTTCCGAGTTCTGCTCCATCGACTGATTCTGATTGCCGATTTCAGCAGACCATGATGGCCGACCCTCTATACCCACCATTTTCCCGGACTCAGCTAATTTTGTACATCGCATGGTCCCATTCTATGCACAATGTCTGGTCAAGGTAAGTGTATAGGATCCTCTCTCCTATTGCCACGTATCCTATGTGCCTTGCCCTTCGTCTCTCGCTTTGACTTGATAAATTAAGTTATGGGCTATCTTATTCGTTTCTTCGTCTCCGACTCACGAGTTAGTTCTTTTACCCACAATGAGGTGTTGTTCAAGGTCACGCTGTGTTTACTTAGTGATCTGGAAAAATCCTCTCTTCCAATTCGCTCTGATTTGTTGGCATCAAGTTGACGTTCTTCTATCTTTCTCCACAGAATTCTCAGGATGGACAACTCAGTACGGCACAGCTACGGTTAGCATACTCGGCCCTTGTAAGGAACGCAAGCACTTCTGGTCCAATTGCTGAGGCTCACCAACTTGGATGGTATTGCATCACGTTGATTCTCGGTGTGATCCGGGAACTGTCGCTGGAGGCGACACAGGGGAACGACCTCGACACTGGTTCCAGGCAACGCTTACATCGTCTGCACCTGACCTTAATTTCCACTGTTTCTTCGCTTCCCTTGCCCCTCATGATTCGCGTCTTGGAAGAAATCAGAAGCATCATTACGAAACGCCGACAATCAGATAGTGGCGTTGAGAAGTTGAAAGATAAAGTGGAAGAGAGAAAGAAGGAATTGGTGGACGCATTGTTTATGGAGATTTCGGAGAAGGTAGGAGAACAAGAAAAGGAGGCTGCAATGAGGTGGTGGTATGCCCACCGACGGGCTTTTCTTTTCGAGAACGAATCTCATGGGACCGACATGAGCGAACAAGAGGAACAGCGTCCCAATATTGTAGCCCGTCTGTGAGAGTGTCTACATCCAAATCCAGGCTTCTTATGCCCACGTTCCTCAAGTTACTTATGTATAATGCATTGAATGATGAAATATCGTATCAGGTGTCTAAGTAGCGCGCGCACGGTGTTCTGAAGATGGTCACCGGATCGGCCATTTGTTTGGCGACCGGCGGCCATCTCTATTTTCCGACTTTCCTTCTTACCCCCTTCTGCTCGATCAAGCCCCTGCCTTGTTTTTGGCAACCGATCATTGACAACTCGTGCTTTCAAACTTGTATGTTTCTCTGATATCACGAGGTATGCTATTCAGCCAGGGCAAAGGCTCTCGGAACTCCATAGGCGGTCCAAATCGGACGCGATACGGTCCAAACCCAGAGAGTAATGGCTCCTGAGAGTCCTCTTGCAAAAAGGAAAAAGAAGTGTCATAATGTGGGTAACTGCCGTTGTCGCTCGTAGACCATACATATCCCCCATTTGGTCATGCAAATTTCGAGTATAAACTGCCTTTCGCGCCCTAGACCCGAGATCGGTCTCTTAGCGAACCATCTTCCTTCCCACCTACGGCTTGTTTCAACCTATACTTCGTACGATGGCAGAAATCAACATGCACTCTAATCTGCCTCATATCCCGGATGATATTTCACTCCCACAATTCATGCTAGAATATCATCATCCCTTGCGGCCAACCCGTACGGACATAGCCTGTCTAATTGAAGATGATAGCGGCCACGAGATTCACTTTCAGGAGGTACCTCTAGTTCATGGATTATTTTACTCCATCAACACATGGTCTTCTACATAGCTGAGAAACAATACTCGTGCCCTGGCAAGTGCATTGCGCGCCACGTACAATATTGGTCAGACCAGTCTATTTCTGGTTCTTCAGTTGACCTTGACTCTTCGCGTTAGGTGAAGACGACGTAGGCATGTTGTTCACCGCTGCATCTCAAATTCACGCTAAAGACATACTGCGATGTAGTTATGATATCAAGTCATAATCATACGGGTAGGTTTGTTCATTGTGCATGCCACGGTAATACACAAAATGATCACTGGCTCTTAGAATATCCGACGGCTCTTTGGGCCATCCACATGCTCGGAGGGATTGTCAGGTATTTGCTCCCTTCTTCAACAGATGCCGTATGTTGGCTTATCGTCATCAAGTTGTTCCAATCCTCAATCAACTGTTGGAGAACTTCTCAGACAGCTCAAATCGGCGAAGATAAGCTTTGTCGTTGCACATTCTAGCAACGTCTTTACGGTCCTCTCCGCCATGCACCTAGCTGGTCTCTCGTCTGATCGCGTTATTTTGATCGACCGAATGGCTTCCCATCCTTCTGTGCCGAGGATACCGAACGTTTACGATTTTATACAAGAAGGTGTCAAGAACAACTTTGATTTTCAACAACGCATCTTTGAGTCCGGCGAAGGTAAAAGGAAAACGGCACTGCTTGCATGGTCCTCAGGGACGACGGGAAAACCAAAGGTCAAACTATTTGTTTCGCCGTTTTAAAGGTTTTCTGACAGGCTACCAATGTAGGCCGTAGCAATTTCGCATTATGCCCTCATCGCGAACATCATCCAGATGGCCGCGCATAATCAAATAGAAAGAGCTCATTGCTTTCGAAATGTCCGGGGGTTTCGGTCTGGAGATGTGGCTATCGGAGGTGACTACCAATCCTGAATCCGAATCAGTGGCCTCTGACGACATTGTCTTTTACAGTTTTACCTTTTTATCGTAAGCTCGATGACCTGATACGCCGCTGGATATCTGTTACTTAAATCGTGCCAAGACGTTGCGGGACTCATGATTAGTGTATAGTGATCTCGAGTCATCCTTTTCTTATGTACTAACTCTTGTCCTTCGGTAGCTTCATTTGACACTGTTCTGTGCTGTAAGTCAGAAGTCCACAAATTGGATAGTTCTTTTGGCACTAAGTTTGCGGAAGATGTCTGTTGTTGTCATAGAGAAGTACAACATCCTTAGTACTCTGGAGAGTATCGTGCGCCACCGGATTACCCACCTCATGTATGCATCCCTTATCTCCCGTGGATCACGTTTAAGCTATAGATATCAAGACTTGTCCCTCCTCTGGCCGTGGAGTTTTGCAAGGTCGGGACATCAACAAGCTTCGAGGTATCGTCTCAGTCACTGACAACCGTATGAAGCATCCTGCGGTTAAAAATCATGATCTTAGTGGAGTCAAACATATTATCATAGGTTTGTTTTACGTCTTGGCTGTTGATCCATCGTGGCTTAACAGAAGCTAGGCGCTGCCCCTGTTCCAAAAGAAGTACAATCTCAGTTATGTGAACTATTCCCGGACGCGCAGATTGGCCAGGCATATGGTAAGTACATGTCTCGTGTTCCAATCACACTTTCTTTGTTTTTGACAGATGATTGCAGGACTCACAGAAATGACGACGACTTTGGCCATGATGATGGGGACACAGAAACGGGGTCCTGTTGGAAGTACGCACGGATGGATCAACTATTTCCAACGCAGTCCTTACACGTCGAAATTGCAGGTGGTGGTAGACTTCTACCCGGTGTACAAGCCCGAGTTATCAAACAGGATGGTTCCTTGGCGGATTATGGCGAACCAGGAGAACTCGTTGTCAAAGGGCCTGCTATTGCTCTCGGGTATCTCAATAATGAACAAGCGTGAGTATTTTGTCTGAATTTTCGAATCTCAGGTGGCCTGAATTTTGTCTTATCTCGAATGACAGAACTAAAGACACTTTTGTTGATGGGTAGAACATTTGAACTTTGTCTCGAAACCCCGCTGACATTTGCCGAGGTGGGTTCATACGGGCGACCAGGTGATCATATCAGAAACACATGAAGTCTTTGTAGTTGATCGGTTGAAGGTACCGTTAAGACGACTTGAACATGATATAGAGATGCTGAGATTAGACAGGAAATGATCAAGGTGAAAGGCTTTCAAGTCGCGCCAGCTGAAGTGGAAGGATGCCTCTTGTCACATCCAGATATCGTGGATTGCTGTGTTGTTGGCATACCAGATCATTATAGCGGGGAGGTTCCATCGGCGTTTGTGGTACTGACCTCAGATGCGCAGGAAAGGTTCTTGTTTGGTGCGGATCAGGCTTATAATATCAAGTGTAGTATCTTGAAGGTAAAAATCAATCCTCGGGACTTTTTATGAACTATTCTAATATCACCACTCTTCGAAGTATGTTGCAGACCGATTGTCCAGCTACAAGCGGGTTAGGGGTGTTGAGGTCGTCAAGACAATACCGGTGAAATCTGAATTCTAAAATCGAATGAAATGTGAAGACTTAATTCTGTGCAGAGAAACGGTAGCGGTAAAATGTTGCGGCGCCTCTTACGCGATCGAGCCAAGGAGCAAATTGCTCAGAGAAAATGTCGTCCAAGATTGTAGAGTTGCCTACTCCAAGCATTTCCTTGAATTATCAAATCTGCACGAATTCTGCTCTTCATCAAGTCAAATCCCTGTTGAAAGGCTGGTACCTTGCTGCAGTCGTTCCCAGGCTGGCGAAGACCAAAAATCGATACTTAGATATAGATAAAGGATCAATCAATTTGCCATTTGGAGAAATTTTTACCGCGTCCATACGGTCTAACTTGAAGCTGAGTAACTAAACTAAGTATTAGAGTGTCAGCAGACAGTCATTTGTAATGTTCTCGAACCACTCACTGCGGTCTTTTGACTGTGGTCTGATGTAATCAACTTCCAGGCTCGCCGCACAAGCTCAAGTTGCTCACAGGAGTATCAAGAAGTCATGGACGTGTATTCGCCCTCTGGATCTCTTCCAAGTATCCCAGATTACCTGACTGTGCCTCAGTTCATGTTCAGTCACCGCCACGAATGTCGGCCAGCGAGAAGTCCCGGCTCACCTTGGCTCATCGAGGATGAAACTGGAAGAGAGATTGAGGAACAGGAGGCGAGTTCCAGATGTCGTGTGCTTGCTCTGAGATAGATTCAAACTGTGACTGTTCAGCTTCGTCACCGTACTTTTGGACTCGCCAATGCACTGAAGATCACGTTTGGCATAGGTGATAGCCTCTCTTCAACCCTTTAGTATGACGAGTTCTTGTTCATTCATACGTGGCCAGAGGATGGCGATGTTGGTAAGTCAACACCTCTTAGTGTATTGTTACAGTACTCACAGACCTACGCATCCCTGGTAGTACTCATATTCAGTCGGAATCATGTCGGTTTGTATTTCAATTTGTTCGTTGAGACAAGGACTTGAACACCTCTTTCGCAGACTACCCTGTCGCAATCTGGGCGATTCATCGACTTGGAGCAGTGGTCTCGTTCGTTGCAGTGTCATTCGCGCGTAAAGCTTGTTGATCACAACGTCATACAGTGGTGCCAACCCCAACTTCTCCAGCGATGAACTTTTCTACCAGCTGGAACAAACACAAGCATGCCTTATCATTGCACACCCTGATTCAATGGATACAGCACGTTCCGCTGCCCAAAGGGCGAAACTGCCTTCGAATAGGTTAATATCATTTGACGCTCGCCAACAATCACCCGACGATTCCCTGAAGATTGGTATGTTGATCGAAAAGGGATTGAACTCGTTACCAGCTTTCGTCGAGAAGGGACTGAAACCCGGTGAAGCAAAGACCAAATTAGCGTTTCTCTGTTTCTCGTCAGGAACGACTGGCAAACCAAAGGTCATTAATCCAACCTACTGCCACTCCAATTGAGATTTACGATGAATCCGAACAGGCTGTGGCTATTCCTCATCATGCGCTCATTACCAACGTGATACAGATTGCTGCCCACAATAAACTAAATAAAAATTACTGTGACCCTAAAGATCAACGTTTCAGACCGGGCGATATCTGCATCGGAGGCAAGTGCTTCATGTATACACTATTTAAACTCTATCTATTCTGACTACGTGGTTTGTCAGTACTGCCATTCTACCGTAAAATCTCCGTTCTTATTCTGAGATGGCACTAAATAAAGATATTTACAGATATCTACGGCCTTGTTCTCAATGTGCGTGGCGTTAGCATGAAAGCCCGACAAGACTTGATAAAGACATCTTTTGACAGCTGCACTTTATACTGTTCAGTGCTGTAGGCGTCGGTTGTTCTCAAATAGGGCTTGCAAAACTGACTAAGAGATTGGAACGTGGAAGATGTCTGTCGTAGTTGTTCCAAAGTTTAGCTTTACTGCGATGCTCGACAGTATTGTTCGCCACCGGATCTCTCATCTCATGTAAGCCAGAACACGATTTTGAATCTTACAGTATCTGATTGCCCTATGTCTGTAGGCTTGTACCTCCTCAAGTAGTCCTTTTGTGTAAGGTAGACACTCTTCAAGTCATTCCCTTGCCTAGCACTCAGGAAGGCTTCCAGCATCCCATGGTCAAAAACTACAATCTTCGTCAATTTGTTAGGATGATCATGTGCGGCGCTGCTCCGCTGTCCCATGAGGTTAATCAGCAGCTTTTTGAGCTTCTCCCCGATGCTCACATTGGACAAGCATACGGCAAGTGTTGATTGTAATTTACGATCCGAGGAGCTTTAAACTCGTGAGGGTCTAGGGATGACCGAGACCTGTACAGCGACGAGCATGTGGCCTATTGCGCAAAAACGGGGAATTTCAGGCAGTAATTGATTTGCCACCTACAGTGGTTGTGCACCATATTCTGATTCACACTTGCTAGGTGCGGGCCAACTTCTTCCAGGCATCATTGCTCGGGTTATAAAGCCAGATGGAAATCCGGCCAGATACGATGAGGTTGGTGAACTCTATATCAAGACACCTTCTGTGGCACTTGGGTATGCGAACAACGCGGAAGCGTGAGTTTTGCTATTCCTTCCAAATTACTTTTTCCCGTCGAATTTCTCTCTTGATCAGTACCAATGAAACATTCATCAACGGGTGCGTTTTCCCGTGAATATTCTGATATTTAGAACTTGAAGTTTTTTTCAGGTGGGTGAGAACTGGAGATGAGGTAAAGATTGATAAAAATGGAGAACTTTGGATCCTAGATCGATTGAAGGTCACGGCTCTTAATACATGTTGGGTAGAAACTTTGACTGACAAGTGGTAACATCAGGAAGTAATGAAGGTCGTGAAATTGTAACTGGCAGCTATTGCCGGAATTGACGGGATCTGATTAGGTCAAAGGCTTCCAAGTGGCCCCTGCAGAGCTTGAGGGATGCATTCTAGATCACCCTGATGTTGCAGCAGCTTGTGTTGTCGGAATTCCGGATGATTACAGTACGTATCTATTTCCTCAATCAGTAAGGATTGAAGACCGACTTTCCTTCAGGTGGAGAGGTTCCATTAGCATTTGTAGTCTTGACTGCCGCCGCACTCCGTCGCGTGAAGGAAATGCCAACTGCCGCTAACCAAATTAAGGCGTCGATCATCAAGGTTCGCTCGGATAGATTATTCCTTGACTCATTTTCATTCTTTCTGTAGCACGTTGCGGACAATAAGGCCAATTATAAGCACCTGGCTGGAGGAGTAGAATTCATTCCCACCATCCCAACTTCTCCGAGCGGAAAGTTATTACGGCGGGTACTTCGTGATGAGGCCAAAGTGCTCAGAAAGATGAAACATAAGTTGTGAATATATCATGCAGATGTCAATGCGGAATCATGCCGAAGGAAATATCAATACATCATAGAACCGATCTTCTAGTGTAAGGACCTTGTACCTACGCTCACAATCTGTGCCACTGTGCGAGGGACCACGTAAATACCAGTACTAATCTGGTCGGGCTTGCTCAATGTGTGTCAAAAGGACACATTTCGACTCGAGATACGCATTATCACCTTACTATATTGCCATAAGCTGAATGATCAGAGTTCCATTATTGATACAGAAACCATCCAATTGCAAGTGCACAGTGAAGATAGGTGATTGATTACCTTGAGAAGTACTTACAATTATACTTATTCCACACCGTTGCCGCTGTCAAGGTCGAGTCTTGATACTTATCCTCGAAAAATAGACTTAGAGACATTGAGAGTACCAGTCGTTGTAATCGAGTTGACAAGGAGGAGGACCGGTAAGCCAGGACTGCTACTGGAAAGTCTTTGTTTTGGACACTAAATATATGGAAAAAATACGCTGGAAGCAGGATTTGAACCTACGCGGTGAAACACCAAGTGATAATGAAAATTCAAATCACTCGCCTTAACGACTCGGCCATCCCAGCTTACCAAACAATTAGCAACAGTTCTCCTGCAGGACCGCCTACAGGAAAGTATTTGTTTTGGGCATTACAGCGCTTTCCGAAAATAATGGCATTGACCAGTTTTTTCGTGACGTCCGGATTTCCGTCTTAGGTGGAGTAATTTCCTTTTCGGTCCTGGGTGTTTCAGCTTTGAAAAAGACCGATCCAGAAAAGGAAATCGTCGAAATCCGCCTTTTCAAAAAAAATCAGGTGATGTCATTATTTTCGGAAAGCGCTGTAAGTATGTGAAAAAATACGCTGGAAGCAGGATTTGAACCTACGCGGTGAAACACCAAGTGATAATGAGAATTCAAATCACTCGCCTTAACGACTCGGCCATCCCAGCTTGTAAAGCACATGGCAATAGTGCTTATATCGACCGAGTGCATTAGCCCAAGGCTGAAGGCCCTTGATTGTCCATGATCGATGCATGATCATTGATCAAGTATGTTTGTATGTGAGTACCTTACCGGTCACCTACGGAATGGAGAGCTTGTTGTATCTGAATCAATCTTTGTACATACTTTTTGTGCTCGGCACATAGTGCCATGGTGCAAGGTACATCTGGGGCTACTACAGGGAAGTATTTAAGCTACAAGAGCTGTGGGATGCTACACCCCCCCGTGTATGCAGAGAATGAGCAAGCCGGCTTATCCAAAGCCGTTTTAGGCTACGCTCCCCTAGTACAACCCAATGGCTGTGGAGACGAGTGAGGTGTGAGTGCCGCTACGAGCGCTGCCTGACGAGCAGGTGGCGAGGGATCAAGCAGCACAGATACATGCCCTACCCGAGAGGGACAAGTATAAATTAAGGTATGGGAAGGGGGACAGACTGGTGCTGATATCAGGAGTAGCGTAAGGTAAATGGGTTTAAGTTTGTGAATGCCCTAGCAGGCATGCACGGCAGGGCCTGGAGCCTGGGACGGTCAAGGGTGGTTGTCCTGCAGCTGATGTTCAGCGTTGAGGATCTGGAGGCGTTTGGTGGCATGGATGAAGCTGAAGAGGGGTTTCAGGGCATCGGGGGAGGAAAGAAGAAAGGACAGGGACTCAGCTTTGCACCACAGCTTTCGACAGAGGTGTCAGTGCCATTCGAACTGGTAATGGGGGCATGCCAATAGTAGGTGTCGGACCGTCTCTACCGTGAGGTTACCGCAGTGAGGACAGATCAGGGTTTCAGAATGGCGGATGCGGAAGAGGTGGTGGTTGAGGGGGATGTGCTGGGTGTGGAGCTGGGCGAGGATAGCCGAATGACGGTGGTTGAGGTTGCGGACTAAGTGCATGAAACTCTTGGAGGGAGGGGAGGGATTGGTCAATGACGTGAACTAGGGGGTAGCAGGGGGACTTCTTCCAGCGGGCTTTCCACGAGAGACGAAGAGATTCCAGGGCTGCCTGTCGGGTTGCGGGTATGCTGCTTGGTAAGGGGGGCTTCCTCAAGACAGCTGGCAACGATTTGGGGTTACTGGAGAAACCTTGTGCTGCCTGCTTGGCGAGCTCATCAGCGCGTTCGTTGGGAGTAAAGTTCGCTTGGCCCGGGATCTAGTGAACTTGGAGGTCGATAACACCGCGGGTACGATCCGACCAACTTAGACCTCTGCGACGGGCCGTGCTACGCTCTCGCGACCTGAGGATTGTACATACTTATACGGCCCGACTGACACGGGCGTGCGGATACCAGACGTGAAATTCCCACACCCCGGACAAAATCTAAATACAAACCAAATTCACGTACGCTGACATAAGCTTCTGCAATTTTTGGGTCGGTAAGTATACAGAGGGGAGCAAGCTCCCCAATCACTCGACGACTCGGAGGAACTACATAATCATTATACTTATTCCAAAGATCATACATTGTTCAAGACAGAACAAAATACGCTATATAGCTATATCTATGTACAACTAGCTTAATATACAAATTATTGGATAATTGTTACACGCGGGACAAATATTGTACTCTGTAATCGCAGTCATCTCCACGGCGCTTGCTACGGCGACGAACCTGAGTGTCCCTCCAGCTTCCATTGAATCATAGCGTCTCGTGTCTCCATTAGAAGATTGAATCCCATGTCATCTGTCCCTCCATAGCCCGTCTGCTCGCTCAATAAACAACATCCTCTCGACAGACTCTCTTCCTTTCGATCAATAGAAAGGGCCATGAGTTTCTTGTTGCATTCACTCTTGTATCTTCGTAACGCCGCCACCATGACCTTGTCATAACGCTCGAAAAACTGTTCAGCGGCGTAGACTGCTTCTTCTGAACGCGCATCTGAGTCGGAATGGTTACACTCCTCGGCGAGCGTCATAATAAGAGGGTCGGGTTCAACGGGACCAGCAGGGTGTCTAAATGACCAGCCATTTTGGTGTGAATTGACTTCGTCGATAAAAGTTTCCACAAGGTGATACAAAAGGGAGAACGAAATGCGTCCGACTCCTGTCACGCGTCGACGAGTACCAGGGACTTTGGCGTCCAATATAGCCTGCCATTTCTCAGAAGTCTGACTATTGTAGAAGCTTAAATAGACTGACCATAATACCATTAACCACATAATCCAAGCCTTGCAGCCATCTTAAATATAACTCGACCTCTAGCGTCTTCCTGCCCTCTTCCTGAATTCTCGCTTGCATGACCAATTTAACATTGTCCATAATATCTTGTGCGACCCGAAGAACGTCCTCATCGCCTGTTTGTCGATGAGCCTAGTCCTTTTACGTAAATTGAGTGAATAACATACGTCTGAGCCTTTTCATGTTCTTGAGGTCATCGATGGCTGTGCCATCGTTGGAATCGAATAGCCTCCGTCGCAGAAGTTCATTAAGATCACAATCAGGCTGTTTAGCTGAGAGTCTGTCTGAACAACTTGTCTAACAGATTTATGCTACTGGCTTACCCATGCCACTCCGTTCTCGTCGCGCCCGCTTTCGCGGTGGGGTCACAGACACTTCGGTGTCGCTTGAGTGAGCGACGGTGTCTCGACGTCGTTTGAGTGTATATCGAACGTGAGAGGACGATGAAGAGGAAGAAGACATGGCGTGAAGAGAGAGTGTGGCGGGGTTATGTCACAAACAATATAACAATGGGAGTGACAGTGGATCAACAAATCAACGCGACGTGATTGTTGAGGGCAAGTTATGGCGCGTCGCGTCTGATCACGTGATACTAACAACATCACTTCCCGAGGCTCTGCGTCTCACGCGCGTCCACCGATTCCGCAAATCTAGTTCTGCTATAGAACACTTAAGACTAAGTAGCCATATCACGAAAATCAGCATAATCGATATAAAACCATCATTGAGCACTAGAACCACTGATAAGTGACAGAAAAACAAATGAACCACTGTGACTTCTGTCTTTGAAGTTCACAATCACTCGTCATTAACTCGTCATTATCATAAGTAGTCATGAAACATGTGGAACAGGGACAAAAGTGGAGTTATACATATCGGGAGGAAGCTTGCGAAGAGCCGCGAAGGGAAGACCAAGAAGAGCGAAACGAACCGGGATGTAAAGAATGATCATTAATGGACCAGCCAGAGACCCGGTAATCTTGACCAAGATTCTGGGTACATTATCCTCACAGAAAGTCGCGATTAAAACGCAGACAAGCAAGATAGGCGGTATAGCTGTCAAGGCTATACAGGACACACGCCAGGCAATTTCCTCTGCGAAAGAAGGATACCCAAGCCCCACGGTAACATCCCACGCAATGAGGTGACTGGCGCCGAATGCAGCCCCAACAAATGCTGTACAAGCTAGGATTGTTGCTGAGGAAACACGTTTTTGTCCATGATAATAGAGGTCGGGGACAGCCATTGCCTCAATGCCCTTATCGTCTTGATTGATTGCCCAAGCATTGACGCCATAGAAGGGGGCAGCACCGGCGAGTTTCAAATACCTGACAAGTCTCCAGATCCACCCTATACCATAACCCTCATCTTGACTCACGAGTGAGAATTCCCTCTTTCGCCTCCGTCCACCGTTTGAAACGTTTTTTTCGTAAACAGGAAATGCATAGTTGACGTTTTGCGGCTTCTTCCAAAATACAATGTAGATGTACACGTTCACCATAGTATACGTGAATGTGATGACTTCGAGTTCGGTGATGGGAAGCCGCTTCTTTAATCGCATGATGCATTGCGCAAAGAAAAAAATGGTCTGGAAGACTGCGAAGAACTTTGTAATGATGTCGCTTTTACTGCGGTCCTCTAATTCCTCCTCTGTTAAGCGAGGGCTCTCGATAAGTGGACTGCGTAACATGGCGCACACGTCCTTTGACCACACGACATGTAATGGATTGCCGTCAGCATCATGAAGCACAAAACCGCCCATCTGAGCGAAAAACCCGTGGGGAAGTTTCCAACCACGTTCTGCCCATGACTCGGAGTTGAGTCAGCGTTCAATGGGAGGGGAGATGATCGACGTACCTTCGAACTCAGATGTTTTGGCCAACCTACGAGCACCCAGAAATTGTAAAGTGGCCCATATTACTATCGTCTCTGGTAGAAAGAGGAGGCTGAGAAACAGTCTCAGACGCCGACCGTATCTGCGTAACTTTCCGTCCGTGCGAGGAGGGATGTTAGGGTGCATGGCAGACCATGTGCACAATACGAAAGTGGCAAGACAATTATAGATGATTTGCCATATCGTCCGATATTGTTGAGCCAGTACCCAAGGATGGTCCGTCGTGTCGGCTCTGGGTGCTATACCGGCCGGCATAGCGCGCGCACTACGCGAATAAAGTAGGTGGATTGCAATGAAAACAAACATCGATAAAGAGTTCGATGAGCACAAGTGCCTAGAGCTAGGATATCATAGGGATATCTTTGAACAGTCGAAATGCGAGCTTGTACATAGAGAGATGCCCCGCCACAATACGCCCACAAGAGGTGATGTTCGGTGCTGCGATAAACAGGTGTGTAATTGGCGCTGTCCACCATAGCATAATGACGTGAGGTTTTTGCAAGCATGACATACTCATTCCATGAATAGTGTAAGAGTCGACCCAGTCTCAACGACATTCAGGATGCCTCGCTGTCCTGGATGAGCGGCGAGCGTGGCCTCCACGTGGGGACATATTTTCGGCAAATGCCGAACTAATCGAAATATTCAAACGACGAAACTTTTTTTTCCTTTTCCTTACTTACATCGCGAAAATATACGTTTGAGACTACTTAGCCTTGTATCACTCTACGAAAGCGGCGATTCATCAGTTATAACGGTGAGGTGATAACAATCTGGGAGCCTTTTCCATCTGAATTTTAGAAAGTTTGCTACCGTTCACGGGTCTTAAATTGAACAGCATCGCTGTCATCCTTCCGGATATCCTGTTCTCAGCTTGACGCCGAATGACTTCAAGACTGTCCTCTATCCGCGAGTTCCCCGTCGTCCCTTGATACACAGCCAGTCCTCTTATCTATCAATCAACCGGCATAGAAGGTTTCCTATGTAGCAGACAAAACACCCATGAGGCGGCGCCCGTCAGGTTCCTCCTTGTACCTTTCCGCTTAAAATTCTACTTATATGTGTGTAGTACTGGGCACTCTGAATTTCTCCTTAGATTCTCCGGGTCCGTGTCTGCTACTTGAGCATAAGACTCATGCCTCACTCATCTAGGATAAGTAAACTTATCCTATCCACGTACGGCTGGGAAAGAGCTGAAATTTGAATGTTTCGAATCTTTATGATGGCCTGCCGACTGCTCCAGATACAGAGATTATGTGCAAACCGATCTTCATGGAACAAACCCTGATGCTTCGACATTCAATTTTGTGGCCGGATAAGCTGATTTCGCACGTCGGCTTGCCGGAAGATGATCATGGGCTCATTGGCGCTTTTGTTCCTGAAAATAACGAGCCAGTCGCCGGTACTTCTCTTTGTTGAGCGCTGAGCCTTAAAGATTATAATCCTTAGGCCTCAGTCCCAAGCACGGTATCACAAACTTGCTTGTGAGCCCGTTTTCCGGCGTCGCGGAATTGGATTAAGACATCGATATCTCATATGTTTCCTTAAATGTGTGCGGTCTCAGCTCCACGCATGTGTCGGTCTCCGATGCCAGGACGTCGAGTGCTCGATGATATAAGAAACGAGGCATGATATGTACCTTTTGGCGAGGTCTTTTTCAAGGGACCGATGGAGTATATCCGGATGTATATTGACATCACCATCCTGGCGTGTATTACGCCTGCCTCTGTTGAGAGCTAATTGACAGACACAACGTAAAGATGGGTGTGTTATCCGTCGGATTGTTCCTCGCACGCTGATTCCTCCTTCTGAGTAGGGAATCGGTAGACTTTTCTTTTCCGGAAGGCTCGTCATTCGACTTCGTAATCAGCGCTAATCAGCATTCGCTCCAATCCTGGTGATATTTTCATCGTGTTTGCGTCTTTCTTGATCCTTCCGCATGACAAACTTCCCGGGTTTGCGCAAGGCTTTTCCCCTCTTGATCAATTTCAATCTAGAGACGTCATCGTGGGTCACACGCCGTAATTTTCGCTTTCCAATCTTCCCCATGGTTGGACGTTCTTTATCCCCTCTAGGCCTGGATGAGGCAAATGCCGCTGTGAAAGGAATGAATTAACGACAACAAACGGCAAATATCTTGATATGGGTAGCAAATTTCTCCAATACTTATTACTAGTTGTGAAATGTCAACATGGTGAAAAATGGCGTACTCGCAAGAGTCTAAGACGGACAATGATAAAGCTCCCGACATAACACGGGTTTCCTATGTGCCAAGACCGTCATTATTTGCAATGTGGCGTTGATGTAACAAAAGCAGGCTTTACATAGAATATCCGACTCAATTGGAGTTTGAAGTCACAAGTTCAATTGATACCCGTTGTCCAATGTGCCGTTCAAAAATACATCTTTTCGCCAAAAATGTACCACGAACTCGACCGTCATCGATAAGTAACGAACTAAACTCCGGCAGACAGGCCAACTATAAAAGCTACTTTGTTTGGATCAATGCCTCACTACCTTTCCCTTTATTTTCCTCATCTCTTACAAGCCATCCGAGTCATCTTTTGATACTGTGGTCTATGTTTGCTGCAGTGCGTTTGAACAAGATGACCAACGTCGCTCCGTCACCACTCAGCTATGATCAAAAGACCAGGACCCGTTTCCACCTGTTTTGGTGTTACGCCCTGCCTTCTGTTCATAGCCAAAATACGAGAGTGGGGCGGAGCGTCAGCGGGTCTTGTTCAGTGAGGTCGCTGGCATGCATCCTTTTGTACTTAGTACTAATGCCCTTTCCTGTCCACTTCTTTCGCTGTTCCTCCATCCCTTGAGTCGCGGCGCTTACCATACTATCGGACCGAGAGCTAACTCTTCCTACTTCGACTTTTAACGGCAGGATTATAAAAAATTGCCGTGACGTCAATGGACCGCAAGCTGCGGCGCGGACATCCGACCGTGTAAGTACTACATAATAATATGATGTGAGTAGAAGTTGTCGAGGAATCCATCAGTTCTGCGATCTGAATCTAACGGCGCTTCATCTTCGGTAGTGGTCCCAAGAGTATTGATAGACAGTAGACAGCTCAAACAGTCCGACTCGGACATCGAGAAGACATCCATTCGTTTTCAGATGAAATCCGATTTATCTGCATATTAGATGTACCATTGTGAACCAAACGAAAGATTCATTGTGGATGAAGATATCGATGATAGAAGTTACATTCTGAATGGAATTTTTGCGATGAGCATTCAATGAGCATCAGGATATTGATGACCAGGCCGTCTAGACTCTACAGGACCCCTAAGCTGCCAGTCGATCGAAATAAGTCAGAATCGTACAAGTGATGCTAAGAAAGGCGAATATCTTCTTGGTGACACAAGCTTAGAGGGACCTTGTTATCAACACGCAGAACACACAACAGACACTGGCAATTGTCCAGATCTGAATCGGGCCGGTTTTCACCTCCTCCAAGTTGTCTTATATAAGCTCGCCTAGTTTGCTCTCTCACCTTCATCTCCTCGTCACCCCCTACTTCCAAGACCAGTTGTTCTTTCTTTCTAGTATAATGGATGCCCGACTTAGACGTGTCAACAAGGAAATAAATGGTGTGTATGTCGTTATTGATCGTGTGTTTTGCAAGATTCAGCTAAGGATCACAAATCCCAAGACTGCAAGAACGACAAGACTTCGAACATCAAGATCGACCTCATCGACGATAACCCCTTTCACCTAAAGGGATCTTTTCCTGGTCCAGAGGGAACCCCCTACGAAGGTGGTACATTTGAAGTTGTCAGTGGCACTATCATATGATTGAGGTCGTCAGATTCATGTATTTTGACCAGGACATCGTTATTCCTGAAGGGTACCCTTTCCAACCTGTCAAGATGAAATTCATTACAAAAGTCTACCATCCGAACGTCTCCTCTGCATCAGGCGCTATCTGCCTCGATATTCTCAAAGACGCTTGGTCGCCAGTCCTTACTCTCAAATCAACTCTGATTTCACTCCAAAGTTTGTTATGCTCACCTGAGCCAAATGATCCTCAAGATGCGGAGGTTGCAAAACACTTTACGACAAGCAAGAACAGCTTCGATACGACTGCGACCTACTGGACACAGCTGTACGCCGGTGGCCCAGGTCCCAAGGGGACTAAAGCCAATGTGCAGAATGAAATTGCGCTTGCGGGGTTAGAGTCATCACACGTAGAACAGTTTACGTCTTTAGGCTTCGATGAACGAAAAGTTGTACGTGTCTGTTTTCGTTTCCTTCTCTCGTGTGTTTCATTTGTTATCCAGATTGATGTACTACGGAGATTGAATTATCGTGGTTCAAACGTGGCAAAGATCACGGAGGACAGGGTCGTCGAGGAGCTATTGAGATGAGATGTATAGTAAACTTCCAACCCTGGGTCAATTATTGTGTCGGTTATATCTGATTTTCTAAGTCATGGGGACATCAACGCTTTTTCAATTTTGACAGGTCACCATCTAAAAGCCTAGGAATTGCTCAAATGGCTGATGATAATCAACATCCTCATCCATGCATATGGGTGGTGTCAATCTCTTTCTCTACCATGAATTATTTGACGTGATTTTCTTCGATGATACCGATCACTTGCCAAAGGGTGCCTGTCTCTCAATGCTGAGATTGAACTATGGTCCAAGGACTCTCATAGTATGTCAGACGGAAACACTCTTATAAGCTGGATACCAACTTATGATAAAAGCCATCCGTCGTTTCCTATCTCCCCATGTTCTCTTGGATTTGGAGTCTCTTGTACGCCTTTGATTTAAAGCACTCGATTCATGATCTGAGTATTAGCATGGACAACAGTCCGCCATCATTGGTTTGCGGATACCATATGTACGAATAACTTGGACTTCAGGTCTTGGAGACCCATCGTCCTTTGGCCTGTCCGCCCAATGCGAAGGCTGTTAATGTAACAACAGTGGAGGGCCTGATTCTCCTTTCTCTCCCCTCAATTCTCGATTTCGGCGTCTCGTGAGTCACCATCAATTCTTTGCACTATTCAGCTTAAATCGCCGATATTTCGGGTTTCTTTCTTGGAAAAATGCATGAGTGATTACCGCCTTGTCTTGGACATCTTTTGTTCATGTCAGCTCTGTCCAGAGAAAATGGGACAATGCTCTCATAGAGCGCAGCATTTGAACTGATTTTGGGAAATTCAAGTAACATCAACTCTGTCAGTTCAAGTTCGGCATTACAGCTTGGATCATCCAGTACAAGTCAAACTGGCTCAACATCTCTGTTTTTTCTTCTGTTAGCTCTCCGGTACACGAACTCTTGACGCGTGTGCAGAACATCTCTTCTTCTAACCTCTACTCCTGGTGCTACTAGCAGTAGGCCAGTCGATTTAAGCATGAACGATATGTTCTCGAACGTCTTCGTTGACAGTTTCTTTTAGCACTTCTCCTTCGTCGCAGAATACCAGCGCACCAAAAAGTACTCTTTCCGTACCTCCATCTAGCAGTATGCCTCTCCAATCAGGCGCAGACCAGTGTGAACTAGGGAGTAAATCGAACTTATCCCATTGGCGCCATTGTTGGAGGCACAGTTAGAGGCTTCATGCTTATTTGTGTGCTCGTTGGACTTTTGTTATTGTGGTGGCAACGGCAGCGGCGGCAATCCAATACACCCGTTTTGGAGCCCCTGGTGTACGGACACCTTTCACCGACCGAGGGAGCAGTGGATCCGGCGCGTGTTTTACTTTCTTCTACATCTGCACTCTGTAGTAACTTTCAATCTTTCCCTTCAGACTGCCAGACCGGGTGCGCCATCTACTGTCGCTCTGCTTCAGGTAGGAGAAGGAGTAGATGGGTTGCGAGAGATGATACAACAGATGAGTGAGCGAAAAAATGTGTTGGAAACCCAACAAAGAGGGCCTAACTATCTCGTACTTACGAGAAGCTTTGGAGACACCGGCTTGAAATCTCCTGATTGAAGATCACTACGATTATCTACTCAGCTAGTATATATATTAAAGATTACATAGTATCAAGTTGCACTGAATTTTCATGAACATTGATAACAGACGGTATGTGTCGGGTTTTGTATATACGGCTATCGACATATGTCGAACGTTGACGCTCGATAGGCACATGTTTCTGATTCTGGGACTGGTTGTGGTCTTCGAAGCTGAGTATTCGTCTTTTCAGTACGCGAGTTCACAATAATATCCAATTGCATAATTTATCTCTGATTCATAAGATCCAATACTCCTTATGTCGGAGTAAGACTCTGGTTACGCATGATTTGAGTGAACATCTGAGCTGCTGTTTGCCCCACGGCCAAGGTTCCAAACTGTGAAATTCGATCAATCTACATACGTTCCGGATTTAGTCGCAAGAACAAACCTTGTACGCAGGAACCTCGTGCCCAGCTCCAAAGATACGAATATAAGAGAAAGTTCCCGCATTTTTGTAGATGCCAGCCGCCTGGCCATTGACGGTGTAGTTAGCAAATTGCTGTTGCTGGTACAGAGAGGTAAATTTCGTCTGCAGTGCATCGACCTGTCGCTGTATTGAACACAACAAGCTATGTACAGGGATGAGAGCCTGAGGGCTTACCATCGCCTCGACGCCGTTAAAATTGAGGATGTAATCCTGTCATGAAAGGTTGGATCTCAATCCAATTGATTCCGTTTGATCGCAGTATTCGACTTACAGCGTCTCCGTCATAGACAATGACCCTGACCTATGAGATGGTCAGGTTTTACTTGAACCAAGAAGTGGTTAGAACGTACTCCTGCATTAATGACAGTCTCCAAGTTCGGCCTCGAATTCCTCATCCAGTCGCCTACCACCAAATTCAATACCGTACGCATAATACCGAGACTGTCGCACCAGACAGACCTGTGGAAGCAAAATTACTGTACACGTTTTCGTTCGTCTCTTGCCATGAGACTTCCGCTCCGACTTCCGCTCTGATTGATGCGAGGTAGCGGGCGATATCGGGAGGATAGGGATCGGGGTTGGCCGTGAGGACATAGTAAACCTTCGGGACAGGATCAAGTCAGAAAATCATGCAGATGTTCGGGCAGGAATGAGTGTTCGTACATCCCAATTTCCAGCCAAAGGTGAAAGGATATTGTTGTTGCAGTAGTTTTGAGCTGCTGAACAGACGGAGTTTGAACCGCCGTTGTTGCAGTTCGTGATCTGAGGGAATAACGACTGAGAAAACCTCTGAGTCAACGACGCAAAGATGATTTTACTTGTGCGCGGCAGCCACTGCTGGAAGTCCAAGTCGCGTTCGCGCGGGCGATAGTCGAGGACGAGACGAGAGGATGATAAGGATTTGACCCAGCATAGGTGATATATCCAGCATATTGGGTCAAGGGATCCTGGACGCATGTTGAGTAATCAGAGGGAGCAGTGCCGTACAAATAGAAAGAAATTACCGTCAGTCCGTCACCCACACCGAGAACCTTAAGATTCAGTTTAAAGCCCGAGACAGTGCCGGCATCGATAGCATCGTTTTGACTCAGGAAATATCTAAAGCACAATGTCTTGCACTGTTGCATCATACGCAGCAGATAGCACTCACGCTGCAAAAGTAGGTCCATAATGTCCGCCATAACTTGAAGAAAAACACTCATCGACTTATCACACTAAGGAGTGTAAAGACTTACGATTCAGTCCAGATAGCCAAATCGTTTGCCAGGAACTTGGAGAACCTCGAGTCCTTGAAGAAAATTTGCAAAAAGCTCCATACATCAGCCGCGGCTTCCTGGGATGTTCCGACTTTCAGATCGCCGTGAGAGAAACCCACGCCGACTGGTTGATCAATGAAGAGAACATTCGCCTCGTTATTCCAGGAAAACGGATTCAGGGAGACGGTGGAGCTGTCGTTGTTTATGCGACAAGGGCCAAGTTCTTGGAAGAGGCCAAGCATACTCGAACTTCCCGGCTATGTATGCATGGTAACAGTGAGCACATACGATAATGACCATATATCATGAGATAAGCGTACCCCCCCGTTGAACCATAAAGCCAAGGGGGCTTTATCTGAGTTGTTGCGTGCCGCAAAGAACCAGAACCTATATCGAGCAGTTAGAGTTCTCATCAACTCGAATTTTAACCGATCAGTAACACACCAGATACTTTCAGTAGCAGTGAGATCACCATACCCAGAGGCCTGGTAGACTCCTGGCGTAGTTTCTGAAACAAAAAAATTGAGGGTCCTATCTGCTATGATAAGAGATATGACCAATTACCACAGACACCGGAATTCTCAGTCACACGAAGCGCTCCAGGAGTTGTAGCAGCAGTAGAGGTTTCTTCCAGAACCTGAGGCTCTGAGGTGGAAGCTGTAGGCACACCACCCAGAACACCGTCAACAACTGGGACCTGACCACCGATGACCCCAATTACGGGAAAGGCAGCAAGAAAGCTTAGGGTATGCAAAAGCATGGGGATGGGTTAATTGCTGTGAACCCGGCTTTCCGCGTTTTTTAAAGCAACCAAAAGAGTGTAACAGTTATAGATCGACGTTTCCTCCGCATCTGTATACGATAAACAATCGTTGCAAGAATTCATTGATTCTATCCAAGCCGTCAATAGAAGCGGAGGAAGGCTCGTTCCCATATGAAGATCACAAAAACAGTGGCACGGGGACAGGAAGATAAACGAGACCTCTACTTGTGCACATATGGACAGTGTTTCCGACTGATCAAGTACACATGGATCTGATAGCAGACGATTCAGGTGAGCCATCAACCATGAGAACAACCATCCTGTAATGGCATATCATATCATTCTGAGACGAAGATATTGATAGCTGTTGACCAAAATTAGACGTGGTCTGCAAGGTTGTACAGTTGCCATAAGGTTACGGGCGGACCGCGACAGTCGATGCAAGGTCATTCATCGAATCCTTGTATGAAGATCAACTGTTGTGGATGCTCGAAGTCAAGGAGTCAGTTGAATGCAGTGAATCGCGAAGAGGATTAATATTGACTATTTAGGTGACTGAATTTCGGGTATGAACGGGATCGCTCAAGCAATCATGAACCAGCATAGGAGATGAAGAAACTTCAAGAAAGGAAGATCACATTCGAGGTCACGATCAAACTACATAATAAACAAACCAACCTTCCTCTTCCTGCGCATCAAGTCTCGACGCAGTCCAAATATTCTTTCATGCCTCATAAACGTGCAAAATTTTCCGTTAGGCAGGATGAGCGGAAGCAGAGGTATCTGTTCAGATTTTTCTTCCACCAGTACATGTCTAATAGTATCCAAGAGGGGACAATTTGGCACCACAGAAAGAGTCTCTAAGTAACGAACCCATCCCAAAAGCTGTAGCCCGTGTCTTGAATGCAGCAACAATTAGGGAACAGTATAAACTAAAGAAGAGGAAGTCTGATGACGACAACGAACAAAAGCAGGGTGATAAACGTAGAAAAGTGGATCACAATACGAATGATTCGAAAAGCAGAAGGAAGGAGGTGCGGGCCACTTCGAAGCTCATTATCAAGCCCGGGGAATCGATTCAGCACTTTAATAGGTACGTGTCTTATGTTGATTCTGGGCTAGCTAAACAACGACCACTATAATACTTTTAGACGAGTCGAGGATGACATGCGACCTCTTGTGAAAGCTGCCGTTCAATCTTCGAATGCAACTGTTCGCAACGCAGTCAGGGAAGAAAAAGAGGCAAAACTTGCAAAGAAGACAAAGAATGCCCAGGACGATGAGAAAACTTCGAAAACAACCCTAAAACCCCCTCCTGCTCCGGTTGTCAATCCCGACAAGCATGCCAATAAACCCAAAGAATTCCTCACACATTCCTCTTCTGCTCCTCGACGGTTAAACGACATCGCTCAAGCTCCGCCCGAGTTCAAACGACTTCCTCGTGGTGTCGTTGCTTCAGATCAAGGGTTTGGAGGAAAACGAGACGGTATTCTTTCGATGGCGCAAAAGCAATTGATGGAGAAGGAGAGGGAGTTAGCCGTTGCAAGATACAGGGAGATGAAGAGTCGTCAGCGGAATAAGACAGCAGGGGAAGATTGAAATGTTTTGAAATTTCAATTGAACAAAGGACCTTGTCGGCAACGCCTCAATCATTCGTGAGTTATCATTTCTGATCACTGGTCAACTCTTATGAAACTGACCAGTATCTTGACACAGGACACAATAGTGGCATGCTTCAGGAACAGTCCTAAATCTCACGCTAGCCATCACTCCCTAACTTCATCAAGTCACACCTCGGGCCTCGCTACCCATAAAGCGATTGCCTAGCTGGATTCCAATCAGTCCTGTATCAGGACTGAATATACCTACACCCGTACTCGCATTGGTTGGCAACCTTATAATACCATTCGATAGGTACTTTGCACAATGCCGCCAGGAGCATGTTTCTATTCCTCCATCGATGAACACTCTCGTGGTGAACCCATTCTTGCAATTCTTCCTGAGATCCCACAATATCCCTCCACTGTTCATGTTTTAAGCGTATAGAGTATGTCTCGAACATTTACTCCGATCTTGTCATGCACCAGGAGTACCGTTGGCCTCTTGCGAATGTTTTGTCGTTGAAACTTGTGACTCGGATTGCTTCGGTTCCACACTAGGAGTCTGTCAACACAGGAGCATTTCCGAAACGACAACGATATGATCCCGCTTCTGTTGAATCCTGGGATATTTATGACCAAGCCTCGGTTCCAAGTGGGACCTACAGCTCACCCTGCGAGGTCTGTGGCACCTCAAATCACTTAATGTAGTGACTGACTCCAGGATTGCTTTTTAGTTGGGGTGCCTATCAGACTGCATACCAATAGATTCCATCAGAAAGCCAAAAACACGTTTCTTTCATTCCAAGTTATCATTCATCATTGTAAGCCTTGCGAGTAAAGAAACAATTCGGCTCCCCATAGATTCTTCCCTATGACGGTGATTGCCTGTCTCACCTTTTCATCTCCCCGGACACCACATCTACTTCAATCAAGCACAGTCGAAACTGGAACAAAACGGCGTGACAGCTATGATAGGTATGTAAGGCACCTTGGTATCTAGTACTTACAAGATACTCAAAATTCAATTGAGTTTCTGCAGCATACTCATCAATATTTGAATCATCCTAAGTCTACCAGTAATTGTATCAGTGTCTCCACACATACTGGACACGCTGTGCGTGTACTGTGCGGCCGTCCACTGGCATAGGTTTCATGTGAGAAACTCAAATCTTTCTTCGATTCTTGTAAGTCCAAAAAAGGTTGAAAGTGATTCCATTTCCAGTCATAATGACCACACTTTCCCTCCGTAACCGGGGTTTGATAACAATATCCGGCAGGTGCGGGGCGCACCATGGTGCGCCGTTACTACTCACGGACGGCATCAACGTGGCGGTGCATATGTCTGTTATACTGTTGCGGGGGAATAGACCATAAGTCCGGAGTGGATGTCTGTCACCCGATTGAATGGCGGATCCGGAGCTGACGGCTACAATATGCTGCCGTCATCCTGTTGCCAAGATGTTGCCTGCCTGCCAAACGCTAGTCACTTCTAGTCGGCAGGTCATATTTATTTAGACTCACCACCCTGCCGTACGAGGTTTCGTATCTCCTTGTCCTCACCTTTTCTGGTCCCGCGACGGCGCCTGGCAAGCGCGAGTCTGCTCGCATCCTACATAGATATCGATGACTGACGTCGAGATTCACGTCACCTTAACTCCGAGTGTCCCCTTTCCTCCTGTGGATGTCGAAGCCTCGAAACCTCAATATCCCGAGTCGGTTTTCACTGGGCCTCAATCGCTACATAATGAAAATATGGAGATCGTGGAGATGACTGTCATTGATTCGATGTCTCCCTCCAATGTCTCAATGGCAGACACCGCGTGCCACCATGAATTTCCAGAAGGTGGTTTCAGAGCCTACCTCACCGTTTTTGGGGCCTTCCTGGCTCTCTTTTCCTCGTTCGGCCACATAAACTCGTTTGGTACATATCAGGCATGGTATTCAGAGCACCAACTTCATCATCTCTCCTCTTCCACAATTTCTTGGATTGGTTCCCTTCAACTCTGGATTTTTTTCTTTTCTGTACGTGTCTTGCTATGTTCTCCTATCATTATTATTCGAAGGCTAATAATATCTCATATTGGCCATTAGGGAGGCCCCACTGGACAGCTGTTCGACAAATTTGGGCCTACGTGGCTCATGATCGCTGGAACTCTCGTTTACATATTCTCGATAATGATGACGAGCTTGTCTTCACAACTCTATCAGTTCATCCTCGCTCAAGGTATCCTCTTCGGCCTCGGCGTTGGCCTGTTGTACGTTTCCCACTCCATCGACACAATCAGCCCATCAAGTGATTACTTTCTGCAGATTCTACCCCTCCCTAGCGGCTGTTGCAACATACTTCGACAAATATCGAGCGACTGCGCTGGGAATAGTAGCAGCCGGGTCTAGCATCGGTCGGTGTCCTTCTTCAACTAAACTCTAATCTTGATGCCAAATCGCGTTAGGCGGTGTTGTTTACCCGATTATGCTACAACGGCTTTTCGTGTCCGTGGGATTTGGATGGGGCGTTCGCATATCAGGTCTCGTCAGCGCAGTATGCTGCGTCATAGCAACACTGTGTGTGAGGAGCCATTCGCCTCCAAAACGAACAGATCTCTGCATATCGCTCAAAACCTTCTCTGATACACAATACATCCTCCTTATACTCGGATCCTGCCTAGTGGCCCTTGGTACGTTTCCAAATCTGGGTACCACACACGTAAAGAAACATGCGCTCATCTCACTTATGTCATACCAGGCCTATTCATCCCCTTCTTCTATATCGTTGAATACGCAGAACACCTCTCGATATCAGCCCAGAAAACCTTCTACGTCCTCGCTGTAATGAACGCAGGCGGCGTCTTCGGGCGCATCGCGCCCGCGTACCTCTCCGACTCCCTGGGTCGCTTTAACCTCCTCACACCCTCCGCATTCTTCTCTGGCTTTTCCTGTCTTGTCTTCTGGATATTCGCAAAGAATCTGGCGGAATTGATGGTATTCGCCGCGGTGTACGGATTTTTTTCCGGAGCGTTCATCTCGGTCGTTACGCCCTGCGTTGTAAAACGTACTCTGAAACACACCATCATTGCGACGCAGAGCGAACTCATTCTCGCCCACCGTGTTCCTACCACTTACTACGTTCCTGAGAAGAAGAAGTGTATGTCCTATACTTATCACTATTCTGATCGGAGACAGGCAGTCCTCAAAATACCAATTTACTTCTTCCGCGTCCATATTTACCACAGCTTTCTCATTGTTGGCAAATGACGACGAATCTTCAATGAATCTAGTCCCAATTCAGGTGACGTGTGCGGGAGTCCCCCCCGACTCCATTTTCTGATCTGGGATATGGATATGGATCTAACGTTTGTTTCGTAGGACTGATGCATACATTACCAGAGTCAAGAATCGGGTCAACTTCGGGTGATCCATGCATCGATCATGACGGGCCCGGGATAAGGGCGCGCTCTTGTGCAATGTGTGTGTAGATGTAAGTATGCTGCGTTTTTCAACGTTGTGTGCACTACATAACACCCTCACCTCATGCGCACAGCACCCCCGCACAGCACAGTACAGCATCAGCTACAGCCATATACTTATGACATAATTGCGATATTGGCAAGTTGCAGCTATGATACTGCCAGTTGCGGAAATGAACATAGTTTCGACAGTCAGCTCGAACTTGACCAGCCCGCGGTGGGCGAGCCGACGCCGTGGTGCACGCCGACGCGACGCGACGCGCGTCCCTAAATTGAAGTCACATGCCCAAATTATGTAACCCAATCAGTGATTTGTAAGTACGGGATCATTTCGATTTCTTTCTCGAATCGAAATACCGACGGCCTTGCCACTCCCTCGTCTTTCTCGTCTCACGCGCACCGCACTAAAAACCAAAAACCGAAATCAGAGACATTACGATGGCATCACGCACGGATCTCCTCGTGTGGCTTAATGATCTCCTCCAAATCAACTATACGAAGGTCGAGCAGTGCGGGAGCGGGGGCGCGTATTGCCAGGTTCTTGATTCGATTTATGGTAGGTGTTCGTTGCTCTCGATGGGCTGGGGAGGGTTCGGGGGGCATGGTGGGCTGGAACTGATGTTCGTGTTCGTAGGCGACGTCCCGATGAAGCGGGTCAAGATGAATGCAAGGCACGAGTACGAGTTCATCGCGAATTTCAAGATTATGCAGAATGTGTTCAAGGCGAAGAAGATCGACAAGGTGGCGTCCTGCGTCTTCCTCCTCACTACAGTCTACAGCACTCACATAACCCGCTTGACAGCCGATACCAGTCGAAAAGCTCGTCAAATGCAAAATGCAGTACGTCCCTTTCCCCCCTCCCTCCCCTGACCCAACCACTCACCCGCCCACGCACGCCCACAGAGACAACCTCGAGTTCCTGCAATGGATGAAGCGGTTCTGGAACGACAACTACGGGGGGCAGGGGTACGACCCCGTCGGGCGGCGCGAAGGGGCCGTCGTCGACACGCCCGCGACGGTCGCGCCGCTCTCCGCGGCGCGCAGCGGGTCCTCAGGGAACCTCAGCCTCGGCGGGGCGCGGGCGGGCGGGAAGACGCCGGTGGGGGGCCACCGGAGCGGGTCCGCGGCGAGCAACGAGACGGTGCAGCTGTTGCAGGGGCAGGTGATCCTCCTTCGCCTCTCCCTTCCCCACTCCCTTCCTGGCCACCAACCCAACAAGCACAGCCACAACAAGCACCCTCCTCTCCCTCTGCCTGGCCTCCAAATCCCTCTACCGCGAAGCCTCCTTACGCCTCTACGCCTCTCTGTACCTCACCTCCCCGCACCAGGCGTATCTCGCGTGCCGCACGCTCGGTGCGAATCGCAGGCTCGCGGCGCTGGTCCGGGCGTTCTGGTTCTGCGACGAGAGCGGCCATGCGAAGGCGGGGAGGCTCCCGAGGCGGTTCTGGGAGGGCGTGAGGGCCGCGCTGGGGGGCATGAAGGGCCTAAGGGGGCTGGGGCTGGGCGACGGGGTCGAGGATGCGTGGGTTCTCGATCCGAGTGTGGGCTCGCCCTTGGAATTCCAGCTGTTCGAAGCGAAGCTCCATTTCGCGTGGGACGCGCATCTCGTGTCGTTCCTCGCGACACAGCGGTCTCTGCACATGCTCCAGACCCCCGACTCCGCGCTCCCCCTCCCGCTCACCCCCGCGCTCCCCCCGGGGTCCCTCCCCTCCCTACAGCAGCTCGACGGCCCGCTCGTGCTCGCGCACCATATCGTCACGCTCGAGGGGGTGCCTCTGACGCATATACAGGCGTCGCTCGACGACGAGAAGCTGGACGTGCAGTCCGTGCTGGGGTTCATGCGGACGCTGCGGGGCGTGCGCAAGACGCTGCGCGGGCTGAGCATCCTGGAGATGCCGGAGAGTCTCGCGGCCGAGATGCTGGGGACCGTCGCGGAGCTGTGCCCAGACCTGATCTACCTCGGCCTGATCCCGCTCCCGCCCGTCCGCGTACGTGCCCTTCCCCTCTCCGTCCGAATTGACATTGACCGCGCGTTGCAGCGCCACGGGATCTACGCGCCCCTGATGCGCCTCCGCCGCCTCCACGTCGCGCAGTTCGACCTCTCGGCGTGGACGCCGCACCCCGACGGCCGCGCACAGCGCGCGATTGCGTCCGAGGTGCGCACGTTTTGCCCGCAGATCAGGGACGTCGTGTTTTGGGTCGGGACCGTGCGTGTGAGGTGGGTGTGGGTGTGCGAGCGGCAGTACCGTGATGAGAGGGAGAGGGAGAGGGAGAGGGAGGGAGACGGGCAGTGGTATTCGCAGATGGAGGTGCAGCAGTATCCGATGTTTGATCCGATGTGGAGTTTGGTGTAGCGGTGCGGTGCGGGGAGGAGGTAGGTCGGTTGGTGTACTGCCAAGGGTACGACTCGGGCAGGCCTCGAAAAATCTGACGCGTCTGGGACGCTCCAATGCACTCGAAACTCGCGATTTCTCCTTTCTTGATCTTTCTTATACTAGCTCCTTGTATGTATGTTTCGATCGT